>OMKZ01009876.1:2056-34485 GCA_900302535.1 Neoniphon sammara | reverse complement strand
CTTTTTCTCTCAGTCCCACCCTTCTGTCAGTTTCCTCTTGGATCTATAATATTCTCTAAACTATAAATACTCAATTCTATGCTATATTGTAGCCTATATACTCTAGCCTAGTGTGTCACCTTCAGGATCAAAGTGACAAATAGCACCGTGTAGTCGTGGAAGAGCGAGAGGACCATAAAGACACACTGCTGCCTGTAGTAATCCTATAATATTGCTAATTATTAAAATGTCCACATTCAAAAAGAAGAGATCAAAATATGACACAAAACATATATTTAGCAGTACCAAATATCAACCTACTTCTTCGCTGAATTCAACTAACGTCCCTTATGTGACGTCACCAGTGGAGATTAAAAAAAAAACAATACATCTTTGGGGGGTTTTGGTTGCAGGAGCATTTTGGGCCTCAGTGTCTGCCAGTGCGACATATACAAATATAGATTTTTATTCTCAGTTAATGGTTTTGGTAGCAGAAGCTATGAAATTTGATAAAAATTTAACGTGCGCATTGCTCTTTAGATACTTATATGCAGAAGAAAGGGCATGTGGATGAGTAATAGTAGCTTCTTGATTCAAACATTCATCTCTGTGTGCTGTTGTCATGACAGCAGAGGCCTTTGGTAAGTAGGGAAGAGGGGATCTTTTCATGACAACAACAAAAGCAAGACAACTCACTCAAGGTGACAGTGGGTGTGGTGAACTGCAATGGTAAAATATCCGGCATGAGTTCTATGTTTTATGGTATTCATGTGTTGGCAAGGTATGGGGTCAAAAGGTCATTATTTTGAACTCGTGCAGTGCCCATTCAGAACGTGCCAGTCAGGAAGGGCTGACTTCTTCGCCTGTGGTATTGCTGCTCCGCTCCAATAACATTAGTCTGTGGGTGATGGTGCAGAAGTTCACATGTACTTCACGCACATCTAGCAAAGGTAATTAAAAAAAAAAAAAAGTGTGTGTGAGCTGAAGACTGCATTGCCCTCGCTGTTGACTTCCGCCTTATTCACTCTATCAATCACAACAATAACAATTAGAAAATCGATTTTTGCAGCATCCTCAAGAACGGCTCATCCAAAAAACTCGGGGCCTCAGCAATACACCTGCCAAGTGTGAAGTAGATCGGATGAATGGTTCTCGAGAAAATTGAAGGACAGACAGACAGAGATTCCTCCATCTACAGTTAAATGAACAAGGGGATTTTGCAGCAATAAATAAATAAATACAATTTTTTTTCTACAGCTGCACCCAAACTATTATGTTGCCATGAATACCACAAGGATTTATGCAGCAAACAATGTTCTTTATAATGTGAAACAACCATTACATACAAAGACATAAATACTTTTGAGGCAAACAAACTCAACAGTGCAGAGGAAAACTACTCAAGGATTCCCATGATCTTCTCCAAACAAAACCTACTACATCCTATCAACAGCAAATAAGACCTCAGTTTCAACTGATCAACAAGCAAAACAGTCTTTGTCTTGTGGTCTTAAACGCATTTTATACTTCAATGAAATGAGCATCTCTGCACATAATATGACAATATTTGGCAGGTATTTGGATTTGAAAAGCGGCACTGCGTAGATTTTGTGTCCCTGCCCAAGAATCTCAACTTTATGTCAAGCCTACCAGGCTGCACATTCTGATTGGTTGACCATTATGGGAAATCTGTGTGTTGGAATTCAATGACATGCACATCAACACAGAAATAAAAAAGCTTCAATATAAGCACTGTTGTGTTACTTACTGTGTTTAACTATCCAATTAGCTTTATAATGGCTGAGGTCTCATATACACTCTCACAAAATGGAAGGCTGAGGTGATATATAGTTTTCAGAGGTGGGAATAGCAAACATGAAAAATTATAAAACTGAGGAAATCAAAATTTTCTGATGTGATTTATGAGCTGGGCTTTTGCCTGATAAGGTGCTGCCTTCACACTTAAGTTGGTGCTGATGCATGATTAAAATGTATTTTTCATTTCAATTCAAATTAAATCTGTCTTGATTATAAGGGCTTTGTTATTTGACATCAATTTTTACCTGTTTTCAATTCATGTATGTGTTTATTCCTCTATTATATTACTCTATCAGATATTTTTGGAAGATCCAAAAATCCAATAGTATGTGCTTTGTTTGAGGGGAAAAAGTTGCATCCTAGTTTCTAGGTAAGATAATGAGAAACTGGTTTTGCTTCTTATCTACAAGCTAAACGGTGTTTAACTCTCTGTGTGGTTAGAATAAAGGTTCACCGAGACTCACCCCTATTTCTGGTTTCCCCCTTTATCTTGAATCAATAAAATGAACAAAAACAAAAATTCTAGCCACACTTGAGTGAACATATAGTTTACACGGAACATTAAAATCCCTCAGATGAAAAACAGCACTATACTCTGATATTTAAAACAATATCTCCATCCACGGTTGCTCCGTATGCCAAGTGTGCTCTAGATACTGGCAGGAAAACAAACACATTTTTTTGTTGTTGCTTTATAGTATTTTAGAGTGTTTCCAGGGGATCCAGTAGGCCGGCGGGGAAAAAAGCACATTATGAGACAGACAAGTTGAGTAATAGGATGGTAGAACCAGAGGCAGTGTGAAGAGCGATGCCTTAATATTACAGCTGACTTTATCCGGTGGGTAAACGTATTGAGCAATTCTTGAGTAAAAGCTCATACATTAAGATGTTGGCCCAGGGTTTAGTAGATGTTGAACATGAGCAAATCCATGTCAACATCCTCTAACTGAGAATTTTTTTTTTTTTCCCAAACGAAAACATTTAGTAGAATTACTTTTTGCCAGTGTCTTTGTGGTGTTTTACACTTGCTAGTAACCAGTGCCTTGCCAGCACTTTGATGTCACTGGACTGCCAGCAGCTGCCAATCTCCAAACAAGCATGGGCTGTTCTACTGAGACAAACCAAGCAACTGCAAATAATGCAATGACAGGCATTATTTGCTGGCACCTAAGGGTGACAGTAACAGCTACACCATGTAGATAAATTGCACTGAATGTTTAATAAAATGAGGAGAAAACCGGTTGTTTACATTATTAATGAATATGTATTACAGTAGATAGCAAGCAAATACTCAGACAATAATAATGTATTGACAAAAGGCAGTGGCTGCTAATTGTAACATTAGCTGTAGGCCTACATTATTACTTAGCAACATATCTAACAAGCTGAAAGTCAATTTAAGCACTGGCCTAACATGATAATGAAGTTACTCAGTGTAGACTAAGGCTAATAAATGAAAATGAAAGCCAGTGCCAAAGAAAAAAGCACCTAATGTAACAGCAATCCAAGAGCCAGATCTATTTCTCTCCTCTGATTCTTCTCCTCTTTGTTAAGTGCTTTTCATCTTGGAAAGTCGATGCTGATCATTACTTCTGGCTCCCTTTCATTTTTAGCACGCTTACCTTCCTCTAAGAGATAAGTCTGTATGTTTTTTTATTGGATTTTCTGTTGACAAAGTTGAACTTTCTCTAAGTACCCATCTTTTCTCTGTCTGTTCAGTCTTAGTGGATATCGCTGCTGATGACCAGGTTCTTCCATTTTAAATAAGCGCTGCTGCCATAAATAGAAAATTTATCATTTTATGTACAGCAGAGGATTTTCCTTGGAAAGACCTACTGACATCAAGTGTTTAAAACAGCATGTGTAAATGTTTTTATGTAACCCTGGTATAGGTTGAATTAAAACTTGGTTCAATTATTTGGCTATAGACAGTAGGAGAAACATTACTTCGATGAAAATGTCAGACATTATTACGGTAACGTCAGGAAACAAGGCTATGCAGAAACTTTGTATAAAGGACATATTTTTATGAGAGCAGCATCTACAGTAGGAGTGGTTTACATCTAACAGCAACCATCATGAGGTTCATGAGGCCTACGTCTACGTACCAGTTGTGGACCATGAGCTTCTGCACAGCCAACAGGGCGTTGTAACGGACTTGCTGGTCCTCATGGTGCATATGATTCATCACCAGCTGCTTCCCGCCCAGCTGCTCAATCACTCTGGAACAGAGGGAGGAGGGCAGGGTTTCCCCCAGAAAAGATGTTAGGCCAGGGCTCTGGTGTGAGGGAGGCCCAACTCAAGACTAAACCCTCTGGAGGCTGCTGTTTGGCCCATACAGTTACAATAATGACAGAACTGAGGAATATCCCATAGGGCATTAGATCACTGTTCAAAATCTGAATTTGAAAACAAGACTATGATCCAAAGGTGTTTCTACATTTAACAAAAAGGAATCTAGGCTTTCCAGTATGTGTTTCTTCACAGTAAAATATGAAAACTATGCACTGTAAATTGTAACGTAACGTAACTTAATCTAATATCAATTTGAGTTACCAATCAATCATTCAGTCCTTTAATTCAGTATTATTCTTGGAATTCAGCTGCATAAAACACACCAGTTGATTTAATAGTACCACCATGTTTACAGTATTTCATCTTACAACTTGACAAGTTTGTGACGCCGGACTTTTTGTGACAAAAACTGCAAGTTTTATTTTTTATTTAATCCATTCATTTGCATTTTTGCAAGTGTCGGACATCATGTTGAAAAAAATTCAGCTCAGAGAAGAAAAGGCACTGTAAATCACCGTCCAGTTGCATCAACGGAGAGGCAAGACTTCTCTGGAGACTCTTGCAAACAAAAAATTAGTTTTTCACTTCACAAACCAAAGTTAGTCTGACCTAAACTGATAATACATATATAATAATACATAATCAAAATAAAATGAAAGAAACAGGACCGAAGGCAAATCAAAATTTATGGTATTATATCGTGGATTTTTGTTGTGTATAATTATTGTTTAATTTAGCTAAATCACATTGATGCTATCCAGCCTAAGAAACAACAGCTGGTTAAGGAACTGACAGTTAATCAGGATTGTGTGGTTTCCTAGCAACAATAGAAAAAACATGCTGGGCTGATCTGTTTTGTAGGCAGGTACGCTGGTGGAAACCCTGGAGTGGGAGAAAGCGATTTATACACAGGTACTATTTTCCCATTTCAAGTCTCTCAGTGGTCAATTACAAGTAATGTAACAAACTGGTTTGCAATAAAATTATTTATGTCTCCTTTCAACAGTCAACATCCTAGTAAAATGTAATAATGCTATCAGCAAAATATAGGGACAAATGATTGCGTAATAAATGTCTATAATATTGAACAAGAGGAAAAAAGTTAGACAAGGACAACATCTGCTAATCATGTTTTAGCAGGTGAAGCTACAGCAACTCTGCAGTGTCACTGCTACACTTCACTTTGGGTGAATTACTCCTAGAAGAGTCTCACCGCCAACATAAGACAGGAGTCGTCTCACTGATTCTGAAAGAGTCTGAATGAAGAGCAGTGGGGTAGTTGTGAGAGACGACAAACAGACAATGACACAAAGAGAAACCACAATTACTTTGTCAATCAGACAGAGTGTGTCTCGGATGACGAGTGTTAGTGGACACAAAAAGGATAGAGGGAGGATGAGGAGGTATCAAGGCAAAAATTGGATGACTTAAGGGATTAAACACTGGGGAGAGAACAGGCTTCCTGGGCTTGATCATTGTATCACAAGAAGGGAAACAATGAGTCTTATTTCCCTGGGGTCACGACTGGCAAGTTCTCGTGTGCAGGCCCATCCATGGGTTCACATATAAACAAGGCACACGTGAGTGGCAACAGACACATTGGATAGATGTTTAAGTTGATGCTATTGATTTATCCTTTAAACATGATTGTGAACATGTAGGAGACACACTGAAAAGTGCCATTGATTTAGTAATTATTAATTGGAACAGGTAGACCACACTAACAGCTAATGTTGTCTTCTTTCCCGGGCTTTGCTTTGAACAGGCTATTTTGACAGAAAAGTGTCTTACCGTTTGCCACGTGGGTAATGTCGCACATACTCTCCGACGTCATGGGCTGCCACTGCAATGACCTGAGGGTCATCAGACACCTCCAACAGCCTAGTTAAGATCCTGATGAAGGGAGACAAGCGAAAGAAAGAAAGAAAGAAAAAAAGAAAGAAAAAGCATTTAACAGGAGTGACCCTCGACAGGCAAAGCATTCCATCACAACGTCTTCAAACAGAAAATTGCATACTTATCAGATGCTTTTAGAGAAGAGAGAGATGTTCTGTGAGATGGTTTCATTAAAAATTCGAAATTATCTGAGGCTGTCTTTAGTCCCCGAGAAAGTGTGTGTTAATGTAATTTTAGGATTACAGAATTGAAATGTGAAAGCATGTATGGGGTATGTGTTGGAGCTGGTACTTGTAGTCTCTACAATACATGTTCACAGGAAGGTAGCATCCTTCCTCCATTAAATTCAGTCAAACATGTAATATAACAAAGATATTTGTAGTATCTGAATTCAAATAATTTAGCAATATTAGAAAAGTAATTTAAGTAATTTGTATGTTTTTAATTGAATTATTCAAAGAAATGTGGAGATTTGAAGCAGCCTACAAAAAAAAAGATACTGATTTCAGCCCGATTGACACACATGGGGAAATAATGTATAGAAGGCAACAGATAAATAAAAGTAAGTGTATATGCAGACATCGGCCTATCCAACTTCTCTGCATTTCTTTAGATTATGTAGTGGGCCATTTTGGAAGCCCTCCAGCCTCTGTATCTAATTAAACTGTAAAGAGTTCCCTAATGGTGATGACAGACAATCAAGGTGTCAGAGGGATATCTGACCTGAAGAAACCTCTGAGCGGGTGAGGGCTCAAGGTCCAAAGCAAAAGGAGTAAGAGGGTCAGACAATGAGACAGGTGAAAAAAAATTAAATTAAAGAGAAGGCTGATTCAAACTGAGATGGAGCCTGAACTGATTAAAGCAAGAGGACAGTGATGAAACAATGAGATGGGCAGATTAGGATTTTTACTGAATGTCAATAGGGCTGGCAGACAGCGTGACTAAAATACCAAAGAACACTGATATAAATAAAAGGCCAGGGTCTCTAAATTGGAGACACACTAAACATCAAGGGAAAACAATGCAGGGTGGTTGCAGAGTCAATTAAGATGGTGTTGCTGAGTGTGTCTTACAAGATCTGCTAAAGCATCTTAAGTGTCCTTGGTGCACCAAAATTAGCTGCATTTTTCTGTCCTTTTCCTGAAGCTTGGAGTTTTAGGCTCAAGGTGAGGATGAATCAAGTCTCCTTGAGGGTCATGGTGAAAATAAAATGTATAGCCACAGTGCTATGCACAAGTTTTCAACCCCCACATTACTTTGTTTGGGCTAAATACACTAGTAAAAATAAGCTTGAAATTCATTTTCTTTTTCTTATTTTGCAGTTTTGAACATTTGCCTTCAAACCAATGTTTCCTTCAAAGTTTGCCTTTCTTGCTAACAAAGCTGAGGCCCTTTGCCTAGATCCTAATGGAACAGAATGGGATTTTGGGTGTAGGCCAGATTCTCCATTATTCCATCGCTTAGCCACAGCATGGGATGCATGGTTCATTTTGAGATCAGGTATTGAAATTGCAAAGAAACTCATTAAAGTGTGGAAAAATATAGAATTTTAAATATTTCTCCTGAATTTGAAATATTTAAAACCTCTCCATTGACTTTCTAAAAATTAAACTGTACCTTCTGTATTCTCAAATTATAGTGATTGGAAAAAGTTGATTTATGTTTTAAGTCTCAAGAACTACAGCAGACTCAAATGCCATGCAAAAGTCTCATTGTGATCTAGTGAAGGGATCTGCTCTCAGCTTTCTTAGTATGAAAGACAAATAAAAATAGCTCACTAATTAAAAGAAGCACTGTTCACAACCACTAAATACAATATAAATAGCACATATGAGTAACAGGTGATGAGGATTGTTGAGAAATTAGTTTTGATTTTAACTGAATTGAGTGATTTTCATAGAACTCAGAAAAGCATTTTGATATTACATAACACGATAAAATGTGAAAAAAGTCAAGCGATCTTAAAACGTTTGCACGACACTATATTCTTTCTCTCTCTTACTTGAGGAGCTCATAGTTCTTCTCGTTCAAGCGGACAGCATTCTCGCGCCAGAATTTCTCTGACTTGTGCACAGGGCTCCATTCCAGACGGCCCGACTTCAGCTCTGAGCTGTACTCGTCAAAGGAGCTGGTCGATAACAAGAATGAGAGAAAAGGGAAAAGTCTCATCAAACAAGTAAAGGAGAAGGCAGTCCAAAGAACATCCTGTCCATCTACCCCTCTGCAAACAAAATGCTACTTCCTCTAGGCCCATCTGTTGTCAAAGAGTATTGATTTTAGTGATATAGCTTGTGGTCAATTGGCACACACAATACCCAGAGGTCATACGAGCATGTAATCAAGACAGCATTCAAACTCAAATGTGCCAAAATATATCCTAGGACCAGAAGCCTTATCTATAAATGTTTAAAGTACCTGTGTCATGTGTATCATTATAATAATTTTGTTTCTTCCAAGGCAAAAAGTCTGTCTCTCTTTTCTTTCTTTCTACAGACCATAACATACAACATGATATTACAGTCTTGAGGTAATGAGAGAATTCCATGTAAAGAAACTAAATAAAAGTACTGGCAAGCAGCAGTTTGGGAAAATGGCCCCAAGTTAATTGTTAGGTGTGAACTGGAGTCTACTGAGTACCTGAGGTCCTGCACACTCTCTCCCAGCCTCTCCAGCAGGAACTTTATGTCATCAGTGATGTCTTCATCGTCGTACTTCTGCTGGTCAAGGTTCTCCAGCTGCTTCAGCACTTTGCACTGAATCATGGCCAAGGCATACTCCTGTCGGGTCTCCCTCTCTGCGGACTTCTCCAAAAGATTCTGTAAAAGGCACAACACAGTGTGAAAACAGTGCATGGTCAAGGCAAAAATGATCATAGTAATCTTGACATTACATGTTAACTTGTTTACAATTATGTGAGAAACTTCATTCTGAAATAAGATATTCACCGTCTGAAAAAATGACCTACTACTATGGCACAAAAACTGAAACAACTAAGGATAATAAGTTGAATATATCCTTGACTGACTGATTAAATTTCTGGGCTAGATGTTTTGAAGTGGGAAGGGGATAAATGCATATCTGCACTGCAGAATCAAAACATTGTCAAAGTATTACAGATGCTATTCATACGACATCTAGCCAAATCAGGCCATCAGGGAGAAAAAAAAATTCTAGAGAAGAGATTTCTTGGAATGCTACAGAAGTAAAGTGGCTTCAGCTGTGGGACTGTGACAGATGAAGCCCATTCCTTATTCTGATTGGACCACTGGATCCATCATCTAAAGCACTGCTACAGCTGAGTACACAGTTGGGATATATTGGGATTTTGTATGGCATGCACTGGTGCGCGCCACATCTGTGCATCTGTCAAACACACCAAGTTGGCTAAGTCTGAGAAAATCTCCAGAGCCTGCTTTCTTTTGAAACCATAAGGCTATGACAAATGTCCCATTTTCTAAAATCTAACTGAATAAGATAAATTCTGGTTTTGAGAAACAACGTGACCACTACTGTGAACAGAGTATCAAGCTGGGCTCCGTCTCACAAGGACCAATTCTGCCTTTGAAGATGTGACAGAGGACTCCCAGATGGTCCGGATAATTTAAGTAAGTGTAGCTTAAATCCCATGTGGTGAGTGCATAATTAGGGCATTTGGGACAAAAATTTATATGCAGAGTCATTTTTTCTATTATTTGATGATTTTGTAAGTGGACAATTTCTACTAGAAGTGATAATCAGGACCAGGATGAGCTATCTATCCTCTTGCAGATAATCAAGGAGTCACTGAAGGTTGCTCATCCTTGTAGTGTTTTTTGGATTTGGAAAAGGATTATGATCATGTTCCCAAAGTATGACGTAGAAGATACTGCAAGAGTATGGGGTGCCAGTGTCACTGCTGTCTGCCATTTAGACCATGTACACCCAGAGCAGGTGCTGTGGAGGCATTTTAGCATTAAGTCAAGTACGTTGAAGGTGGGCACTGGACTCTGACAGGGGTGTGCCTTGTCCCCTTTCTTGTTTGTGATACTCATGAAAAGGACATCAAAGCACATTCAAGGTGTGGAGAGTGTCCAGCCTGGTGATATTAGGGTAACATGGAGGATGATGTCATCCTTCTGGATTCACTGGACTGTGATCTCTGATGTGCACTGCGGTGGTTTGCAATTGTGACGCAGTTGGGGTGAGAGTCAGCATCTTCAAGTTTGAAGCCACATTTTCTTTTTGTGGCTTGCTCTGTCCAGGTGAGGAGAGAGCAGTTCCCCCGGCTAGAGGAGTTCAGAAATCTCAGAGTCTTTTCCACAAGTGGAGGTAAGAAGGATTGTGAGACTGACTGCTAGTTAGATGAACTAACTGCAGTAATACAGGCATTGTACTGGATGTTGCAGATGCTTTATCAAATGCTTGGATGTGATATCTATGCTGACATGAGAGATATAGTGGATTAGCTTTTGGGGGAATTTCAAAGCTGGGGCACAGCATACATGGCCTGGAGGTAAACATGATAAAATCAAAGCAATGTCTCCAATTAATTTCAAGACAAGATGCTAAAATTCATTTATGAAGAGACAATAAAGCTTACTTTCAAAGGTTACACTGACAGCAGCCAAATACTGATGGAAATATGTGCACTTACACTACAAGAGAAGAGCAAGCAACCTTAAATGTCTTCCTCAAAGGTTTAAAAATCAGCTAACTTTCCTCCTTACATCACATGAGCTCAAGCTCAAACTCATGTTTCATTCATGTAATCAAAGTCCTCTACACACTATTGTGTTCTGAGCAACCCAGCACATATTGGCCGGCGTGGTCAAAGCCAGAATATCATACACAGTTTTCATTTCAAAACTGTGCATTTTTTTCAGACCATAAATTTCTTGACTTAATTTTAAGATTTACTTTTGTTAGCAACAAATACAGTGTATGTGAAATGACAGAGGAGTCTTTCTATAAATAAAATATGTGATCATTAGGGATTTAACAAAAACAAATAATCTTTTATAAACTAAACACGGGATTTTTTTAAAGATGTTTTTTTAGGCATTTCTGCTTTATTTAACAGTGACAGCATAGGCAGACAGGAAAGGTGGGGGAGACAGAGGCGATGACATAAAGCAAAGGGCACAGGTCAGAATCAAACCCACGCCGGCCGCAGTAATGATACGTGGTACACTCTCGACACGGTGCGGCACTGGAACGCCCCAATACTCCGACTTCTAAGACCCAGAAATGATCAAATTCTTTTTCCATACATTTTCAGAAAAGTGTTGGAACCAGGAGCACAGGTATGCTTTGGCCATGGTATCGTATGGACAGCCAATTTGACATTATGCCACCCAAAATCTGTATTCTCAAAAATTGTTTTAGAGAATGATCAGCATACACTGTGCTGTACTTACTACTGTTCAAGATAAAGCTAGTATTATAGCTATAGGTTGGTTGTAGCAGGACTTGTGTAAAAAAACACAAATTCTCTTAAAGGGCCAGTGCACCACAAATGAAATAACTAGAAACCACATAATACTAGTGCAGTTAGTTGGAAGCACATTATTATCTTTATTGTTGTTGTTACTCACAGCCATTGAAACACTTTTGTTTTGTAAAACAGCCAAACTCCACTGCAAAATGAAGTGCCACTTTACTAACAGATTTCCTATTTATTAAAAACAAATATTGATATCAAAACTACACGAATCTTTTAGTACGGTATTCAGATATTTACACGAGAATATTTATGATAAATTTTTATGGATAAGACTGATGATAAGATTTTATGGAATTTTATCCATTGTTTGTTGAGGAAATGTTTTCCTTACAGTAAGCAAAATGACTGTTATTTACACTTGGAAATAATAGAGTATTTAATTTTTCATGGTTTCACATATGGGGGATTTGTCTGTGTTGGTGATGTCATATTGACATTTTGACAAACATGCTTGTCATGTTTACCTGACATTTTCTATATGTAATACACTGAGGGGGTAGGAGCATTGATGAATATGATGAATCACAATTTGTTTCAAAAGAAACAAGGTAACAACTTTATTGCTGTAACAAATGACTTTGCTTCTGATCAACCCTTTTCTTTCTAACAGGCCAGAGGATTTATTACACCCACATGCACAGTAACGCACGTGGGGGTATTGTTTTCGGTCCTGCCTGTGTGTTTGCGAATGTGTGTGTGTGTGTCTATGTGTGTGTGTGTGTGTGAGCGTGTGTGTACAGCATAACTCCAACAGTTTTGATCCAATTTGTACTAAACTTGGTGGAGGTGTTAGGGGTCAGAAAGGAAGGAATAGTTTGATTTTGACATGACTTGGTCAAAGGTCAAGGTCACAGGGTAAGGTCAAAGTTTTGGCTCAGTGGCCATATCAGTGACTTGGCCAGAGATACGCATATGGTTACTATTAAACACTAATATAAAGTCATAGATGACCTTTCTAATGGTCACATGACCTTTGACCTTTAGTGACCCTGAAAGGCTGAACTGATGGAAAAATTTTCACACAATATTGGTCTTATAGCATTTCATTGTCAAAACATGCATCATGGGGGGTGTTGCACTCTCTCAGTACCCCTTCTAGTTGTATTTGAAGTTTTTGTGTGACAACAAAAAAATTTATTATTTGACTATTAGTTAAAAGTAATGTTAGATTTGCAAAATTATCTTTTAAGAGTTTTGACAGCTGGGGGACTTGTGTGTGTCCCATTTGGAAACATATGCAGTTTTGTATTTTGCAGTTAGCTTTGCAAAATCATTAAGGGTTTAGGTAGCTGTGTTAACTGTGGATCTTAGTTCAGTTAGTTCAAATGTGTCAAATTTATTGAGATGAAGTTGAATATTATTGAAAACCACCCACAAATTCTATTTGGCCACTTGATGAAAAAACTCTGGCTCCATCGGGGGCTGTAACACTGTCTGAGTCACTGAGTTCCTCTAGTCAGAAAGCGCTTCAGCAGGGGGAGATGAATGGAGCCATGGCCTCTGATTTAATTCTGACAAAGCCATGGCACAGGGAATTCATTACCTGGTATAAATGCAAACAGCAGAGCAGGACCAGAGCTCGGCTCTTAGGACTAAATTAAATATTCAATAGACACCATGAACAGTGACAGCAGAGAGCTGAAAAGGACAGCACAACCATAAATTGTATTTATGTATCTTTTATGGGCTTGGTTACTTCATGGGCTGCCTTATTTGTTGTTAAGGAATTGTCATTGTAGTTGTGTCTTCTGTTAAAGTGTCCAACCTAATTGAATGCAAATATTCAGGGGAGTGTTATGCAAGATTAACAAAACAAACAAGAGCAAAAACAAACCAAAATAACTTTCAGGCAAGTATTAAAGTGCTGGCAAGAATTCATCATCTGCCGTCCTTTGCAAGTATTTCAGAATGCTGAACTGCTAGACTTGTTGGCCAAAAGGTGGGATTAAAGGACCAAAAATGTGACCGAAGACTCAACAAGTGAGCTCAATATGTACAAAAAAAACAAAAAAAACAAATGTCAGAAGGAGTATTGTGAAGAAATAGAAAGAGAGATAGAGAGAGAGAGAGGGAGCGAGAGAGAAAAAAGGGAATGCTTCACTACGTTTCTCGACATACCCGGAAGGCAGCGAGAATGATTCGCGTGACCTTCTCCTTGACAGACTCCTGGAGGATATCGGACAGGACTGGCACCAAGTTGTAGCGCCTCAACTGCTCACAGAGCTGGGGACTGAAGGCCAGCAGCCAAACACAGAAGATCATCTGGTACTGGAGCTGGAAGCCACACTTGTTGCTTAGCACAGCGGTGATGCTTGAAAAAAAAAAAAGAAGAAAAAAGAAAAATGGTTAAATACAAGTGCTGTGAAGAGGACCACCATCCATATCAACCACCTGTTTACTACTTACTGCCTAGAATATAAGAATATATAGTAGAAACAAAAAAGTACATTGACAGAAATTGTACTTCCATCTTTCGATAATGGATCCATTATCTTTTGATGATGGCGGACAGTACTATGTCCCCTAAAGCCTGTATGTAAAGGAAGAGCTGACAGTAACAGAAAGCACTGAAAGGCTCCCATTATAATGGTTAGAGCTAGACGGTGAGTGGTACATTTACGAAGCTAGGAGGGTAAGTACAGAGACGGGAACCTCAAAGAGGTGTAGTCATTATCCAGTTTGAATCGAGGAGACTGGGTCAGCTGGCCAAGACTGTGCCCACCTAACCAAACTAGGTGAAAGCTCACAGGAATCATTAATCATCCACATTACCCCATCTTTCAACCAAAGGAACACAATTTGACCCTCAAAATCAAGAATGGTGGTTTTTCTGATGGTATATTTTCCCCTTCGCACATTTTCTTTCCCCCTCCATTTAACAATCACCTCCTTTGCAAATGTGGCTGCAGTTAATGCCATGTTCATGTGGGAATAAATGGTATGAACCTGTCAAGTGCAATAACTGAAGTTTTCAGTGGAAGCTTGTTGTTTATGACATTTATTCTCAGCCTTTTTACATTTGCACTTAGTGATAAATTTGAGTTTGTTTTCCTGCAAAGCAAACACTGCAATGTCAACAACAAACAAAAAATGTGTACCTGTGCACTGCCACTGCACTTTACTCTATCATTCCTCATTGTCTACATAGTCACAGTCTATGTAATTTACAGAGACACCTCTACAGTGGTTCTATTTGAATGCTTAGCCCTGTCTTTTTGTTTCTTTTATGAGTGGAGTGGAATGGAAGATTCTCCTTTTCCTAACACATTTTCCAGTTACTGTGAGAATGTAAAATGTAGGGGACACTGAGAAGTTAATTTATGCTGTTGAGCACCAGAGAAACAAAGGCACATTATGTGTCATAGTAACACGTCAGATTATTTTATACATGTGCCTTGCTTATTGCTTTAACAGATTAACATCCTTTGTATCTCTAGATGTTGATAACTATATACAATGTTCCATTAAATTTTCGATTTAAAAATGACATGCTTAATTCACTTGAAACGCTGAAGACCTTAATTTCATAGCAGGACAAGACCATTTTTATCAGCGTTATGCAGACAGTATCTGTTGGCGAGGTCATTATCACTCTGTAACAACAAATGCTGCAATATGTAAAATGACGTGTGGTAAGAAGAGTGAGACTGCACAATAATGTTGTCCATGAAATAAACTATGTACTGTTCAACAGTCTGACGGCCTGCAGACTCAAGAACATTTTCTACTTACAGGCCACTGAACAGTCTATAGATTATTTCATATCTTTGTGTCACTGCCAGTTCACAGTGAATGCTGAACCATAATCTTGCAATTTCACATTCATTCCCTTTTGGTATCTGCAATATAACTGTACAAGCACTTAATTACTTCACTGCTATTAGGGCTGGTTTGCACTACCATTACTCCTCAATATGCCCTTCAACAGCACTACTGTATATATCTACTGTAGATGGTGTACTGTACTATATTGCACTGTTTCATGTTCATATTGTATGATGTGGTGTATTAGTTTTTTAGGTGTATTTTGTTTTTTATTCTAGTTTGCATTTTATGTTGTACTAGATTTTAAGATTTTGGAGCAAATAACTGAGACTTGACACAAACATTTCAATGTTCAGGTGATTCTTGGTTAACCTTACAATACGAAATAAAATACTTTGACATACTTTTCCAGACATGTTGTCCAGTTACAGAACCTTTGAGTCAATTCATTTTCTTTGCTTTTCCAAATTGTGTAAAACCGTATAAGAACCCTGTATATAATTCACCATTACTTACCAGTTCACACCATCAGCCTCCACCCAGGCAAACCTATACTCGTTGACCCTCAGCATCAGCTGAAGGCACCCAGCCACGCACTGGACATACTGAGAGCTCTGCAACGGACAGAAGCAAAAGATTTGTTTAAACGGGAATGGCTGTCTTAGCGGTGCCATCAGGAATGCAGGCAAATGTTAGAAGGTCAAGTATTAGAGAAATTCATTCTGAGGGATGTAGTAGTTGACAAGCAGAGACAGCACATGTGAAGAGACAAGTCCAAACTTGCATTACCATCACCTATTAGACCTGAGGCATTGCACATGCAATCTACGGTATAGATCGACACATGCCAGATCACAGACTCAACAGTACAATACAGAGAAAAAGGGGGGAAGAATGTTCCATCACACCTGAGCAGAATAATGTGAATAAAGTAGAGATTAGAGAGGAGGCAGCTGAGAGGAGAAAATAGATCAAATTAATCTGTTAAGAGAAGTTGTCTGATGAAAGCAGAGAGGTCCAGCATTAAGAACAGGCAAGAAGGAAACCGTGAAGGACAGAAAGGTGGAGAAAGGTAGATTACCTGGTTGAAAATGCACAGGGAAGAATGTTGTTTTGTTGAGTTATTAAATAGCGCTCACAACAGCAGATTTCTGATCATGTTTTGTTGCTATAAAATGGTGGGAAATTGCTGCTGATGTGCAAATGCAATTTCCTTGTGTTCCTCTCATTACAGGGAAAGAGGCTCTGTTCATGCACTGTAGGCATTAGGGAAAAATGGCTTATAGCCTGCTTTTTCCACTTGTACAGTTGGACCCAACCAGTGGCAACAAACACCATGCTATCTAAATGGAGAGCTCCCGCTGGATGTCGCAAATATGTGCTCTACAATCCCAGGACCCAGCAAAGAATCTAGAATTATTGGTGAGAAAAACTGAAGTGCAAGAATAGGATGGGAGAGAAAAAGAGGGGAGAGAAAAGATGTGAATGTCCAGTGACAGCCAACAGAAGCCGGGTTGCACATACCCTGCTGTTTTTTTGGAAGCGTCAGGGCAATTTAAGATGCACTTCACTCATACTCACTTCACTTGGGGAAATAGTTCCTGCGCCTGAGCTTGATTCTGGACCTGTACCATGTAGGTTCTAATGAGAGATAAACAAAAGAAACAGGTGCAAAATTGTTGGCAGATATTCCACTGCTTCCAGTTGTCTTTACATTGGCAGCGGACTATACATGCTGTAAGCCTGACCATGAATCCAAGAATGCATGGTCATGGATTTGTTGACTGGCTGTTGAAAAGAGAAATGATTATCAAATATCACTTAAAAAAGCATTGGCACCACTGGCTTTTAGGCACCTTACAAGTGACAAAACATTTTGTTATTTTGTGAGCGTGATACTTGTTCATGAACACATTTTGCAACAAGGATACAGAACACGCAGAGCCCTGAGAGACTGAAAAAAATATGCTTTCTGAATAGCCAGCTATAACGAAATATAATTTAAACTCCAGATATTTTGGAAAGACTTGCTGGTGGACAGAGCAGAAGTGTGAGTGCGATTGCATCCTTAATAATATTCTGTTGTAATATTCTGTTGTTTTATCAACCCACTCCTTGGTGTATGCATCTGCAAAGGCAGAAAGGGCACCCGCAGTCGAGCTCTTTTATCAGAACCACCTCAAGATCTGGCAAGTCCGCTCAAATTCAACACAGCACAAATCAAGGTATCAACTCCTGCCAAGGTTTTCACTCAGAGCCCAAATAAGAACAATTCTATTCAGCGACAGTGAATGTCAGCATGACTCTTCACCCAAAGTGTTGAACCCAAATGGCCTTGAATATGCTGCAGTAGCCTGAGGTTTTACATTTAAAAATACAGGCCGAGTGAACACACAGGAATACTGTGGGTTTAGGAAAGCTGTTTTGTAAGACTGGGGATGGACATTATTATTGGTCTGAACATGAAGTGCTGGAACCCTGTTTTTGTCAGGATTATTATGATTGTTGTTCTTTTCCTCTGCTGAAATTACCTGCAGTTTGGAAACCATAATAGCTACAGCAACCAAACTTTACAGGTGGGTTCAAAATCTCACCCCCAACTCAAAAATTATATCATATGGTGGCACTACAACAAATGACTTTCTATTTTGGCCTGTAACTTTTGAACCTTAAGTCACAGAAACAAAATTCTTGTGTCAGAGTCTAACGCAGATACCTTTGTCCGCTTTCGTCTCAAAGCATATCCCCAAACGAAAGTTAGATTTATAATATTCCATGCTGTTTTGCCACAACGTCTTGCCAAGTTTGACAAAATGTTATCAGTGTGGTCTATTTTACAGAAACTGCTTTAACTCATAAATGCATTATGCTGTAACAACCAAATTTGGCATGTGCAAGTAGTGACTCTGAAGAAACGTGCAAAATTTGGTGGCATTTCCCCAAATGGTGCTATAGTAACGTTAGAATTGTAAATGGAAACTCTTTGGTCTCTGGTCTAATTCATATGAAATTGTGTAGAATTATTGTGGTTGAAAAGTGGTGCTATATGCTTGGACCCATTGCTTACAGCACTAATTATTTTGACTGATCAGATAATTACATCTTTTGATCAAATCAGCTAATTGAGTAGAATTGCCTAAAAGCAAAAATCCAACCATACATATGGAGGAAAGGATGTAGAGCAAAATCAGAAGCAAGATGAATGTGATGTTGACAGAAGGGCAAAACTGGCCTTATTGTTGCTGCCCTACAAGGGTTAAGTGGCAATAATATTTTGTTTGCGTTTAAAAGGTTAAAGGTCACAACTGAGGTTTAGATATCTTGAAAAAAAATTGCAAAGAACTGGAGTACAGCTTTTATTAAAGTGGTCTAGCGCTTGACAACAACATAAAGCAGTAAAAAGATGCTGTTGGGAAACCACTGAAGCAAATAGCAGCATCTGCAGTAGCATCCATTTTCAAAGTCTGTCAGACATAGCAACAGTAACTAAGGAGGGGTGGAAGTTTCCAGAAACAGAAATGTTGCAAGTGGTCAATTAGGGACAAGTTTGAGTGGAAAGGCCTTGATAGACCTTTATACAATGCCCAATTATGTCATGAAAACAAAGATCAAGGAAAAAAGTCATTATGTACATTATACAAGATGTAATGTAATGCAAATGGATTTTTATGATTAGTGCTTTTCCTTCAAAATTTCCATCCATTTTACTATACTACATTACATCAAAGACACAATAAATGGGAAAACAGAACATGTCTTTGATATATTATGTAAGAGGGCTTCTTCATCATCAAACCCTTCCTAACAACATCGTTACAGATAAAACAATTACACAGAAAAAAATACAGACACACAATTAGTGATAGAAAAGGCACCGTATAATGGAAAATTATTGAACAAATCATACAGAAACCTAATGTCCATGGCTGTGTGCTACCTGTGATCATGACCTCCTATATAGGCCAATAGACAAGTCATTTCAGCCCCCTTCGATAAATCATTGCACAGAAAATTAGATCAATTAAAAAGTGTTTAATAATCTGGACTTTGTAATTCAAAATGATAAGCCCTTTCAAATACCATGCGATATTTCTGCCACAAACATCTTCATTACATACCTGTGAACTGAGCTGAGTTTTGATCCAGTTGAAGTAGTAGTTAAGGTCACTTCCCTCCATCAGGTCACGTCCCCATGCAGCCAGCTTGGCGATGATCCTTGCAGCCTAAAGGAGGATGAAAGGGAAATTACATGTGTATCAATGATGTGACTCAAAGTGATGGGAGAGGATGTTTCAAATTCATGGTGTGGTGCATCAACAGTTGATGATTTATCAACAGTCTGCCAACATCGTAAAATTTACAATGTGCCAAATCAAACTGCCATGAGAGACCACAGTGAAACTAATTGAGCAGCAGTAAAATTAATGTATCATTATTTAGTATTTATTTGAAAATGCTGCTTTATGTGGTATAATATGAAATCACTGCAAGGAAAACCATTCAAACTCATTACTGACACTCAACAGGGGTTATTCATAATACCCACCAGCATTTTCCTTGTCAATAAATGGGGATTAGCAGCTAATTTTTACCCCTGCACTATTTTGGCACCACTGCTGTCTTCTGATCTTTTACGTCCCATTTATGTCCCATAAATGATTCATAGAAGCACACCACTGTGCAAAAAATACCACATTATGGCAAGGTGTTAAAGCTCCAACTTATTAATGTCTACATTCTTGAAAAATATGTTATTGTATGTTATTGTATATGTATTAAATATGTATGCCATACTTCATTTACATATTGATCGTCATTAGTTTTCCCCTGCGCCACTGCAGACCCTGACGCAGCAGCCAGTGCCATGGTAATTTTATGAATCATCTCCAATTACCATACTGCAGGTTTTGAGCTGCGCAACATGAGTTTTATGAATATGGATCAATAAGTTTCACAGAAAAAAATTTTTTTTCCTCCGAAAAACTAGTTTGGGAAATAGTAAAGAGGAAAACAGGCAAGCTGAAGTATCTCCCCATAATATTTTCCGCAAACAGCAGTGACTACAACAAAATCAACTAAACTGCTCTTGAAAAGTTTCCCTTGATCACACGCTCCAGCGGCTCACAGTGTAGAGCGCATACCACATTCGATTCCAACCGGCACCCTTTGCTGCATGTCATCCCCTCTCTCTCCCCCGTATTTCCTGTCTATCTACACTGTCGCCGTCAAATAAATCAGAAACGCCAAAAAATAATCTTAAGGAAAAAAAAAGTTTCTCTTGCTCTCCATTCTGCCCTAGTATGAAGGAGGAAGCAAATTCTGTTCACTAAGAAGGAGAGATTTCTCTGATCTCCGTAGGCTTATTGGCATTAGAACATACCGCCCCTCTTAGACAATCTCAGATGTGGAGAAATGTGGAGACTGTAATTTAAAAGGCAGTGTCAGCCTGATAGTTGGAGTCAGTTAAAGTGCTGTGTCACAGTCTTGGGGTCACTTTAAGCCAACCTGCTGGGTGCCATCTGGCTGGTTTTCCTAATTAAGCAGCGGGTGTCCTATCCCCATACGCAGCTATGTCACTGGGTGATCATTCTTGATTTAAAAAGACTGGCAGAGAGGAATCATTACGCTAATTGCCTGTTTTCAAGGAAGAAGTGGGTTGGTTTGTGAGGAATTATTGATGTGTTGGGTTATGATTAGAAGCAGATTCACATGTGGGATTGTAAGCGATTTAACAGAATATATCAGTTTTGCGCAAATAAGCTCTTTGATCAATTTAGCATTGCGCATCAACAATCAGAAGCAGTTTCACCTCAGTGTATTAAGAGCGCTGTCATTCTTGAGAGGTGACACTAAGCTAGCTGCTATCAGCTACGAAACATACAAAATGTGTGCAAGCTTTCAGTGTTAAAGGCACAGTAAAATACTGTGCATGCAAGTGTGTATGCATGTGGAACTGCTGCAGCACCAGTCTCCTAATGACAGTGTATTCCTTACAGCATCTCCATCACGGTCACAGCTCATTATGCACTGAAAGACCCAATTAATTTTCACAAACCAGGAAGAAATGTTGATCTTGTTTAATCTACAATCTTAAAATGTCAATTATGCAGGTCACTCGCATTTATCTACAGTAGTAATAAAAGATGGTCAATATGGAGCATATTCAGGTACTGGGTTTTACATGCACCAGCTGGTCTCACTTAACAGGCAAAGCTTGAATTTTGATTGGTCTAACGTTTGCATCTTACTACAACCTGAGGAAAGAAAGAAAAAAGAAAGAAAGAAAAAAAATCATAACCTCACCATGTGGACAGTGAAGAGGTCTTGACGATTCAACATTGGAAGGAAATAGGACCAGGCGGTGTTCTTTGTCCTCTTGGCATAGTCAAAGAAGATGTTCACCCTCTGATGGTTCTCCTAAGTGACAGTTAAATTAAAAGCTGTCATGCATCATGTGTCGCTGGATGGTAATCTTGGAATCAGTCAGGTCAGATGAATTTGCTGCACAGCTGGAGGAACCAGTCGACTACATGGAACACATCCAGTCTGTACAACCAACCAGTTAGGCCTAATATTTTTTTATCTCCTGGATCATCAAAAATAATATGTCATAATCATAATACAGTTTCACAAAAGCAAACCTGCCAAGCTGTTTACAAGGTTTATAGCTGTAATGCTTGAAAGTAGCGTAATGTCAGTTACCCAGCTAATCACAGCTCTTAAGTGTGAACCTGTCTCCTTGATTCCTCCCTCCCTCCTTACATTCCCTCTTTCTTGCGGCAACAGGCCTTTTCCCTGATTTCCTACCACTGACTTTCAATAACTGTGTCAAAGCAAACAAAGGGATGTGGAAAGTTGAGATTGTGAAATTAACATCTATTATCGACCATAACAAGATGTGACATTTTAAGCACTTGATTAGCGATAGGTCCTTAGCATAATATAAGCTTACGCAATGAAGTTGCAAAGATGTTGATGAATGCATTTGTTAGCTAAACTTAGCTGTTGGCCAATGACTATAGCTTACATAACATCCTTGCTGGTGTTACACAGACTGCCCATGTTGGTTATCTGTTATACTATAAATATGCTATACTGTAAAAACTGCAACCAAGCTGCTCTTGTTTTAACCCAACCATCACATAGGACTTTGAAATGTAAACAGGACTTCAGCAGAAACGTTTTACACTGATGGATGGTTCTTGAGGGCAGAATGATGTAATACTGAGAGCTTAGATGGTCCATTCTATTCTTATTCAAAAATTGTATATGAATATAATCGCTCCATTTGTTCAAGATCAGCGAAGTGTGTGTACCTGCAAGGTGTCATCAATCAGAGTCAGGATGTACTGGACCGTCTGCTCCTTGGAGATGTGAGCCATCAGATTCAAAAAGGTCTTTGCACACTGGGTACAAAAAAAAATTACAAACTGAGAAACACAGCATTCATGTATCTCTTGGGAAATATACTGTATATATATTTTTTGCTTTTTTTCTTCCCAATAGCTTTGAAAACATTCCCTGGTCTAGCTAAGGTAAGAGAAGCTGATGTTCTGTGGTTATGTTTACAAGAATGAATTTGACCAGTGTTGTTAACCCTTTGGCTACACTGGACACGTAACGTAATAGACAGGATACAGTATGTGCCCAGTGTAGCAAAAGGGTTAGAGAGGGTTGGGCTCTATTTCCCGCTTCCAATTTGGAATTGGTTTCCATATTGTTAACTCCCAAGTCAAACAAAACCTCTCAATGTCAAAGGTCATTACTGAAAAATGTATTCTGAATGAAAATGTACCTGATGTCCTTCATTGGTCAGAATGGCCTGTTTGTCCTCAGAGTGAGCCACCTCAAACTTTTTGATAAACTCACAGTCCTCTGCTGAAATCATCTGACCCCTGGGAGACAATTCATAGAGACATTGTCATTTGACACATAT
This sequence comes from Neoniphon sammara, assembly GCA_900302535.1. Classification (NCBI taxonomy): domain Eukaryota; kingdom Metazoa; phylum Chordata; class Actinopteri; order Holocentriformes; family Holocentridae; genus Neoniphon; species Neoniphon sammara. Next base: position 11,314 of record OMKZ01009876.1, on the reverse strand, counting down.
TTTTATCCAAAGTGTACCATGGCAGTACTGCCACTCGCACAAACAATAATAAACAAAATTTTGTCTTTGCAAGACTGATAAATGTCAGCGGTGTCTTTTTATTTATCCTGATGTTATTAAAAACTGCCTTTAGAAAAGGAGAAAGGTGTATTGCATTAAAGTTCATATACATAGCTCGTACAGTAAAAATCACGTTGCTGCTCCTGACACTGAAGATCAGGCTGACCCTTTTAACTAGCATCCAGCCTCTAATTACAGTGGCAGCTTGCACTAGTGGCACCCTAAAAATACCACAAGTTCTCCTCAAAGCAAAATGTACACTGAATGGCCCATATAGCTACCTTAACACGGCCTTAATGCCTAGGTGGATACAGCAAATACATACAAACAGTATATCGAACAGGGTTATACAAAGAGACAAATGATCAGAAGAACAAGGTTCAGTAATAGGACAATGAGTCAAGAATGACAGGATGGAGAACTACTTTGGAACCATAAACGTACAGTCAAAAAGAGGAACTATCACTCAAGACACTGACTCACAAAGCAGGATCTGAAACACTATGCTGTCGACAACTATGAAAGACCAACTAATTAATATTATCACCTATTTATTACCAATTTGACTTTTCAATAAACAATTGACCCACAGTACACTGAATAAGTGATGCCATATGACAATATATTGCCACTCCAACAACACTCCAATACTCCAACAACATGTAGCATATTTGGCCTTAGATCTGCCGATCTATTCCAAATTCTCAATATCACCAGAAGCACCTGCAGCAGAGGATGAATATTAACATGAACTATTGCAGTAATTTCTTCTTACTGGAGATAGGACTGCCAGTTGACCTGATTGGCCCGAACTTCAGCTGCTTTAGCAGCAATAATGTTGGTGGGGACTGCAGCATCCACAGCCCCGCGGATATCCATCTTGAAATATGTAAACTACAGTCTACTTCCTGATGAAATCAAACACCACCTGGATAGAAAGATCAGAATTAACACCAGCAAGTCATACCCTGTGCTGCAGCTTTTTATATGTTCATTGTAACATGCTAAATATAGATTGTGCACATTCAGAGATAATGACGTAGTCAAAGTAATTTTTAATTTATATATGTATTTAGTTAGTTAGTATTCAAAATAATTTGATAAATAAAATATCTAAGGTTGTTTTCTTATATTCAATAATGAAATCAGGTTACTCTAGCTACTGCCTTGTAAGGAACGTTTACAAGCCCAAAAGGGACTCTATTCTGGTGCTACAAAACAAATGAACATTAATCATTTCATTATTATTTGGCATGGTAGCTAGATGGTAGCTTTAAAGCTTTAGTTTCACCTCAGCTGTTTGACAGAAGTTCCCTTCTGACATTAGCTACTACACACAGCCCTGAAGATGGGCTGAAGCTCCCTGTTAGCATCAGGTCATGCTAACAGGGAACCAATGTCACGACATGATGAGTCTTGTCACAGACTGAGATAAAACAACGCAGAGCACACCCTCAGCGTATTAATGTGATAGATACAAGTTGCCCAATTATAATAGGTAACTGCCAAAATGTAACATTAACGTTTAAAGTTGTATTAACCGACCACTGTAGCTAACGTTGACATGGCTAACAATTAGGTAGCTAACAGGCTAATGGGTACTATCAAAACGGGAGGAGAATGCTAAGCTAGTTACTGTAGCTCTGTGCTAACGTGATAGCTTCTGCTAGCATGATAACATAATAATAGCTACGCGAGATATACCATTTCCAATAATACAGTTTCGACAAATAATACATCTGCAACATTTTAGTTTACCAGCACTGAATATCGTAGTATAAAAGTGTTGAATTTATGAATGACTCACCCAGTGTTTGCCCTCACTATGCGGCCAGCTGACTGAGTACAACAACACGAAAGCTCTCATGTGATCCGGTCACATGCCACACCGCACCTCAGTTTGACAAGTGGATTCGGATAAGTTTTATCGCTAAATCGTTTGAGAATTTCTGCGCTTTAAATGTTAACAGTCAGTCGCCAAAAATAATGACAGTGCTGTCACAAGTGTACCTGATGCTCAGAAATGGATGTCCAGATTATGAACTTTGCCAGATAACTAGGAAGTACTGTAAAATATGCCATGAAAATGTATTTTTATATCACCAGAATTTATAATCTTCCGCATTTTCCAATCTGGCAAACTATGCAGTCCTGTTTTGTGGAATAATCAGCCTCACTCCCATAATCAAATGGAAAAAGAATATGAAATATGAAATGAAATTGACAGTCCTGAGAAGATTTTAAAGTTCCCCCTAGGATTACCAATAACCCCTCACAACAAAACCAAGTCTTGAGGAAGAGGCATAATGAAAGTGACAGAGGGCAGAAAAGACTGATGCTATGAAATTCTATTCTATTCTATGTCAATATTTTCAATATTTTCAGAAGTTGATGGGCTAGAAAATTAGAATGTACTCCTTGTGACTCAAGACAGTCAATTACTATCAGCTATTTTATCAGCTGATGCTTGCTTTGTGAGGATGACAGAGGGCTTAAGTCTTACACATTATGAAGAGCTTTGATCTTTATACTCTTGTTATTTTATGAGTGACACCACTCAATATCACACAATCGAGGTTCTTCAACACAAACAGACCAGCACAACAGCTGCCATCTACTCAGTAGGCTGTAGCCTGATATTAATTGTGCTGTGTGTAAACTGTGACCATATGTTTCCTCCACAAAGTCCATTTATAAATGTGTTTTAATCCACTCTATTGCTTGGGGCTGTTGTTGTTGGAAATTCATCAAGGAGTATCTACAATTACAAATGAATCCACTGTCTGTCACTAGTCTTCCTCTCTGTCCATCTTGCTCAGACACTAAGACCTCCTGGCTTAATCTGGCCTAAGCTGGTGAGACGCGGTAAAGCACAGAGGAATCAGGATTGCATTCAGTGGGAACATTGTCCTAATCCCCTTCTGCCCTCTCCTCTGTAAACACTCCTCTCTAGTCAGGGTCACTGATGCTTTTTTTTGTTCTATCACAATGTGCTTCAGGACGCACACAGAAACCACATAGAGGAGGAAGAAGCAAGGAGTGTGGGTGTCCTATGATTTCGGAGAGGCTTGTAGACGGGCCTCATGTAGGGAGCCGGGCTATGTGGTCGGAGCATGCTATGTGCTAAAGTGGTGAGACAGTGGGAGATCAGGCCCACGTCTGCTCTGCGGGGGATCGGCCGCACCAGGGCCCTGATGTGGCAGTGGATACGGGGACTGGCCCAGGCCTGCCGGCATGGCAGGGGATACCCGGCTCCAGGGACCTTCAATGACCATGACCAGGACAATGAGGAACAGGAGATGGTGTGCCTTGAGGTAATGACATCCTATAGTTTGTTATAATCATTACTATCAGCCCCATTGTCATAGTCCTTGTACTGAAATCATTACTGTGAAGTTGACCTGTGTAGAGCAAGAAGAAACCTATAAGCAAGTTTGTCAATGAAGTAAATCTACAACTTAGAGTAAATATTTCAGATAGTAAATGAATCAGGGTAATCAGAGGTTGTTATTTGCATTTGTGACACCACAGATAATTAAATCACATAGGTCTGTTACTGAATAGGTGTTTGTCGGCATCTTTGATTTTGAGAGTCTAATCAAACACTTGAGGAGTGGAGTAGCCATACAGCTTCAGTCCTGTCTTTCAAATGATGCCTATTGATCATTTTTAGTCATGTAAACGTGACACCCTTCACCATTCTGTCTATTGTTATTAGCGTACCCGGACTACTTTTGTCTGTAAGTGTCGGTGGCCATTTTTGCTTCTTGAGCGCCAAGGGAACTATTTAGGGAAGTACTTCCTGTCTGTACAAGGCTTAAGGAGATTAATTAAGAAGAGTTGACTAAGATGTTGTGCCTGGAAATAGTGTGATATAAACTCACAACACGTCTAAACACAGTTGCTGACATGTTTAACAAATTGAAAATCACAAAAGCACAATACATGACAGCCAGTTTTCAATTCCAGTGTTTAACGAGGAACGACTGGTTAGGCTGTTAAATGGTTTACAGTAATAGTCTTCTTGTTTCTGAGAATGTGATTTTGGCACCAGATTAATTCCTGGTAAATGGATAAATTAAGATTTCCGATGGCTTTCTGTAGTAAGGAGAGCAAGGTTACTATTCACAGGTGAAGGGATGGTAAGTAGCACACAGGTGCTGTTTCCAGAGCCGAGTGGGAGGTTCAGGTCATTGACATAAACACAAAATGTCCCAAAACAGAAATGTACTTAAATTCTAGTTCAATTAATTCACTGTAACCATAAGGAAATTACTGTGAAAGTAGTCATATATGCAACACAACTGTAAAAACTGGACGAAAGACAGTGACTCATGTCAGCTGTTTTTTAGATTTATTTTTTTATTTTTTAGAAAACACATTTGTGGAAGATAAATATTAGACTGTATCTCAATGGTTTATGGTAAATAAATCCATAGGCAGCAACTCTGAGGTTCAAGCCCATGTGGGAATGTTAAATATTTGAGTTTATAAGGATCAGGAGCTGTGTGGTGATGTTAAAAACAGATGTTTTCTCAGTTCGCAGTTTCACAGACATCCACCTATTACTAATAGGTATAGTCCATTATAGTTTTCATGCTTTTGTCTTTACTTTATAATAATTGTGCTAAACGGGTGACTTCTTTGACTGCAGCACATTTATATATGCTGCAAACTCAAGTCCAACATGTGTGCCAGCCTTTATATCAACAATCATTCACACTAACTTATCATTATAAGACATCCATGTAATTTGTTCTATTAGAAATAGAAATACACATTTTATGTCGATATACCATGCTTTTTAGGACAGAATTACCTGAGGTCTTTTGGTAGTTGCAACATTTTGTTTTTATCTATCCTCACACTTAACATTTGTAAAAGTTTGACATTTAGACAAATTTTCAGTTGGGCAACACCCATTCACAAGTGTGTTGCTTAATAGATGCTGTCAACAGATGCTGTACACCAGGTTTTACTATTTATAGGTCATGAATTGAAAAAAAAAATTATATAGTAAGTATTTCTAAATAATAAAACCAATAATAAAATAATAATAAAAAGAGTGTGAAATTCATAATGTCAGATGGTCCAAGAGGCAACTTTGTAAGTTTGTGTCAAGATTATATGAGCTATAGTCTTTCAACTTTGACTTTAAATTGTAGCCATTCCATCTGAATGGATGGTTATGGAATTTGAAGGACACTTTCAATTGCATTACAAAGTTTCATGTCTGTTTCATGTGGCATTCTTTCTGAAAACAACTTTGGGAGAATGAAAAAGTGGGGTTTACAAAACAACACAATAACAGACTACCCCCAAAAAGATTAAAGTAAGATAATTTTTTTCCGTCTCAAATAATGACAAGGAGGCATTTTCCTCATGTTCCTTTTTATATTCAACCCTCAGTCTGGTTGTCCTTCAATGATAAATGTATTTCTACCTCCAGGTTAGCCAAGTCAGTCAAGAATTGCATTGATTAAAAGCTTTTTGTGGCTGGTGAGAGACAGATCAGCTGATGCAGAGAAACTTATCTTGCCCTAACTCATCAGTGACTGATTGCTTGCTCACAAATGATTGACTTACTCTCAAGATTATTGATGTGCAATTTATTTTCCCTCTCAGTATGTGTAGGCTTCCATATTTCTGTTTGTATTAGTAGGTCCTTTGCTTACAGTGGTTCTCAAAAGGACCTTACCTCCTAACCACAAAATCTCATTTGACTAAATTCAAATAACACAAAAAGAACTGGGAGAAAGGTCACGGGGAATCAAGGGAGGCATCGCTTTGGATGAGACTTCACCTGACAGGTTTTCAAATTTCCAAGTGAGCTGTACAGAATGCTGATAGGTCTTAATCAATAGTGGCAATTTGGACAAACAGTGTGCATGGAGAGCTGTCGCCAACAGCTGCCGTCAACACACCTCGAGTGATGAAAATGGAGAAATTTGGATTTCTCTCCCTTTTCATCACTAGAGGTGTGTTGATCAAAGTCCTCTTCAGACAGAAAAGAAAAAATCAAACACTAATGGGTTGCTAAGGGGGCAATCCTCAGATTCTGTGACCAGCTGTGTTGCTTAGACTGGACAACTTGGCTGGACTATAATCAGATCACCTTCATCTTTGTAATACCCTACGATAACATGCATGATCTGTTAAAGGGTTATGGTGGTGGCTGCTCTTCCTCTTAAGTATTTATGACTGTATAGTGAGACTGAATCTACATCTCTCTCAATGCTAGACAGTGTTTTGAATCCCTGTGATCTCATATAAAACTTTGCAAAGACTTGGTCAGTCTTATCAACCAGCTTCGCCATTCTACTGTTGCATGTGACCTTGCTTTCTGACGTTGATACCCTTCCACTTGGCAGACTGCTTTCAGAGGGGAAAAGTCTGTGTATTCATCAAATCACCATAGCATAATGTATCATTTCTGCTGGAGTGTGCATGTCAATCTCATCTATTTGTGGGGCAACGTTGCATAACATGAACACAGGGGAAGGTGTTAAATGAAGTGATATGGAGAAAGTCACATGTTCTTGTCTCTAGGGGCAATTAAGTGAGTGGATGCTCAGGGCATGCCCCAGTTAACTACAGCACACACTCAGTAATGACTTAACCTGAGCGAAAGGGAAAGGGAAAGGGAAAGGGAAATGTATTGATTGTACTATTTTTTTTCCTGATCCAACATAGATCAATGTGGGTACAGTCTCATTTGCATGATAATTTATGTCTAGGCAGTATCATGTAACGCAAAGTTCAGCAGGCATCACTGCAAGAGCAGTTCTACACTGGATCTTGTATTATAGATCTTCATACTCTGCAGCACTTCTTATTAAAGATTAAATTTCATGGCATCAAAGATCATCTTGACTGACAGCATAGCCTAAATAAGCTGCAGCATACTGAATGTGTCTCTGTGCATTGATTTAGATAAATTATGTTATATTGTATTTAATACTTTTGTATTTAAAACAGCTACTGAGTACAGACTGCCATCTAGTGTTTATGGAGAGCAAGACATGCTATGCTCACTGAGGCCAAGTATTCATTTCGGTATTGATTATGCTAATTTTTTTTAATAAAAATGTACTCCCCCTCTTTAGCTTCATTCAGTATTTAAAATAGCCAGTGCATCTGTAGGTTATAATAATCAATGCTGTCATCAAAACATGGAAAATTATTAGGAGATACTTACAGGGATCAGGAATCAAACAGTTAAATATGTTTCACAAATTCATATGAACATCAAGGCATGAAGAAAAGTCGTTCTTACTTCATTATCTTCTGAATGGTAAACTGTGTCTTAGTGCTGTAGTTCCAGCTACCTTCAGATGGCAGTATTGTCTTACGCAACATCAACATTGATTGCAAATGGTAGGCCTATAGATTATAAAGAGCACAACGGCCTTGGGCACGTCTGTGAAAGCGCTCCATAAACTGTAATCAGAAAAGACCTAAAATGCAGAGGGACAAAAATGGCACTCTAATTGTATTATAGGGATTGATGAGTGAAGAAAGTGAAAGCCCTTTATACCCTGGACAAATGCCAGTGTAAATTACGCAAACAGTGGCTACCAAACCGATGTTATCCTGCAGCAAATGTAGTTAGGAGCCTCTGCACCGTATCAACTGGCCTTTTCAGCACCACAGACAGCGACATATTTTGGCATGAGCCCACGGAAACGCGAGGTTTTTGTTCGTGTGCCATCCTTTGGTAAATGTTTGGGTATTCTTTCAATTACATTGAGCTTTTTTATGTACCATTCATGTAAACAGAGCTCAAGTGAAGTTTTTTTCCCCCTGCCTAATATATTACTTTTAGGCACTTTGGGTTTCTCTCTCTCTCTCTCTCTCTCTCTCTCTCTCTCTCCTTTAATTAGCCTAATCATCATAAAACCATGTACTATCCTTGCTTGAGAACTAATACTCTATTTCTATGGGCTCGTATGCAAGATAGAGCAACATAAACGCGGAGTAACAGTGTGAGCCTCACAACAAATCTGTGACATACTGTATAGGAGGTTTACGCTCTCACTGGGTTACTACTACTTGGAGAGGAGACGCATGCGTACTGACATGAAGCAGCCGGTCGGAAAAAAAGCCTTATGTGCCAACGGATGTAATCAAGGCAAAGAATTACCTCTTCTCTCTGGGCATACATGGTGAAATTGTAAGTATTGGTAGTCAACTGATGTATCCTTGCACGGTCAGTTCGTGAGTGGAGCGTGTGAGACGGTTTCCTGGCGTTTTAAATGGCATGGCACTGTCTTGCTGTACAGTGGGCTTTTAACAGATCTAGGCTGTGTCTTTTCGGTGGTTGTCCAGGGTGATGAAGCTCTATGGTTCTTCATGGTGGCACTTTCCATTGATGCGATGCGAGTTGCTAATGCAAGGGTTTCTGCTGTTAAATTACAGAGGAACACCTCAGCCCCCGTGTCATCCACAATTATTTAACTCAAGGATTGAATGAGAATGGTGATTCATTTCGTGTTATCATGTTTTATCCTTTGAATGGATACCACCACCCCCACCCCCATTTCATCGTCTATAGCTGTTGAGTCAAGCCATAGCGTAATGCAATTGTGTCAGCTTTGAAGTACCCGACACCTAACGCGTAAAATATGCCATTTGGTTAGACACATCAAATCTGCTGCTGGAGTCACCTGTGAATGTCACTCAAACCGCATACGGATCCATTTTAGAAATGGACAAATGGTATTGTATTCACTGATAGGCTGTGATAGAGCGATGCTGCGGTTATAGATTTGCAAGCTGCGCCTTCAGGTCCCCCTCCCATGTACCAAATCTTCTGACATTTTTAAAGCATCGTTTCTTGTGTCAGGTAGTAGCCTAATGATGCCGTGGGTTGGAAGCGACAGCTTTGTTACATAAATGATTTGATAGGATTTGCCAATGGCTGGCCTGGTGATGACACATTTATTAAAATCAGACAAGAAGTGATTCTGTGGGCAAAGCTTGTGTGTATAGGCCCACAAACCTTGGTGGGGATTCTGTTGAATATGGCCAGTATGTTATACGTGTAGTCACAGTTCTAATGCATTAATTTCTCATGAACATGATAAATGTTGCCTAAGGTGCATGGCAATTTAACACTTGGCAATCTGAAAATTAATAAAAAAAAAAGATAATTATATTATTTGCAAGTACATTAAATTTAATGCTTATCCATTTTGG
>OMKZ01009867.1:3428-39857 GCA_900302535.1 Neoniphon sammara | reverse complement strand
CTGAGCCAGGTGTTTCTTCTTCAGACATTTAAGGGCGTAGAGATTCCCTGTTTCCTTCTCCCTCACCATGAAAACCTCGGAGAAGGAGCCGCTGCACAGAGACAGCAAAGACACAGAGAGAAAAGAAAAGAAAAGAAAAGAAAAGAAAAGAAAAGAAGAGAAAACTGTTATGTCTGCTTAACTTCATCTACTTGCATACAAAGTGAATCAGCAAAGCTCAAAATAACAACACTGTGAAACTTCCAACTTTCTTTTTTCTATTTTTTATAGTATTATTTTGATTTATTTTCATTAGATCTCACATTACTTGCCACCCTGTTTGACTGACTGGGATGTGGAGCAACAATGAAAGTTATGCACCAAAGACAAAGGCAAAAATATCAAATATCAGCAACAACAGAAATGCCACAATAACCACTTCAAGTAGCTTTTTAAACTAGTAAATTTAATTCTACTAAGTAGCAGCAATTCTGCTTGAGGGAGCTGTTTCAGTAAATTTGTACATGTGTGTTTCCTGTCTCAGTGCTTCAGCCCATAAGCACTGCAGGCAGTTCAGAGGTTTGGTACAACCCAGTACACTCAGGTACACTGGGATTAGCCTTAAGGCTCCTTACATAAGAGTGAACCTGACCACCAAAGGACATTAAAGGCAATACGGGTGAACACACACCGCTCTTTCCTACTGCTGCAACACTGACTGAGTGTGTAGTGTCGCTGGGATGTTACATCTCCACTCACTGTACAAGAGGTGCTGACTTTTAAAGCCATGAGATTTTTGAGTGAGAGTTCAAGCAGTTCACATGTGAGACAAATTTCTATCAAATCTGATTAAGTTATTAAGCGTATTCTATGTTTATGTATACATAGAATATGTATATATGAGAATGAGTTATTAAGTTATTGACAGTGCAATAAAACTAATATAATCTGAATGAATAAATTAAAAAGAATGTGCAGTTCATGCTCATTATGCAATGTATTTCAAATGTTATTCCATGAAGTTGAAATAATTAAAACTGTATGTTATCTGGTTACAAAGATGTGACAAGCTTTTTCAGTCTATTTCATATTAAATTGAGCAAATTTATGTTGGTACTGTTTATTTGGATAAAACTGACTTAATGTTTTTTCTTGATGCCAAGTGAAGAAGCTCTGGGATTTGAATAAAATACAGCAAGTTGAATTTCTGTCATGGTGTCATAATTACTTCAATACTTCAAGACTTCAATACCCACAATGCCTTGTGATGTTGTGTTATCATCATGTACTGGTAGCCCAGGTTTTCAAAGTGGGGTCCAGGAACCCTCAGGGGCCCTTGAGGGGCCTCCAGGGTGTCCTCAGCAAATTGAGAAACATTTTCATTTCGCTATAATTTAAATCTTTAAATCAAACCAAACATCCTCATATCAGGGTCTGAGGACGTCCCATGGGGATCCAGCCTGACATCTGCGCCCTGCAGCCCAGACAGGGCAGGGCGCTCCTGGCAGCAAGTCACGTTGGCCCGGAGAGGAGAGGCCAGCCAGCAGCTCATCTTACATTTTGGCCGTCACATCCCAACACCTGCAGCAGGGCCGGCCAAGAGTCAAGATCCAGAGAAGATCACCTGTATCACACAGGTGATCCTCTCTGGATCTTGGCTCACAGCATCAACAGGCTGTGTGCGCTCTGAGACGACAGCACCAAACAACAAACCTGATTCACTATTCAATATTTTTTACTGCTCTTTTACTTTTTCTTACTTTTGTACTGTAAAATGTATTTTTTTACTCTTTTGTTATTTTTGAAAATATTTTTTACAAATTTTAAAAACTTTTTATTTAATGATTTATTTGCTAGGCGAGTCTACAGACAATTCAATCTCACATTTGTACACACACACACACACACACACACACACACACACACTTGTGCCTCCACCACATGCTGTTCTGGCTCAGTATATTCACACACTGAAACACACTCAACCAGACTTTAATCCTATAATTGACTGGTGCTAGGATGTTCCCGCGCTGCTCTGCTCTGACGTCAGTGCTCAGCAACACACACACACACACACACACACACGCACACACACACACACAGAATGACAGCATGGCTCACTCAGTCATTCACAGCTAACTGAGAGGCGAGCACAATAAACAACTATAAGCCTTCAGACTGCAGCACTGAGAAAACATCTTGTGTTACTGATTAACTTGTGTTATTCAAACACCAACTTCATGAAAATGAGTACAATGTTGCAAAATGCAACAAAGAAATGCACAAAGAAATAAGCAATATGACATTGAAATCTTGTTGAGATACACTCAAAACCTTAACCAAACTGTTTTAGCTGCATAAAGTTAATTGTTTAAACTTTTCATGTGATGAACGGCTAAAATGTCGCTGCTACTGGAACACACCTGATCTTCACATCATGTTGTGTTTATTTGACAAAACGATGTAAGACTTTGTCGTTTGAACCAGAGCCAAAAAAACACCTGATGTCCTCAGGTGAGCACTAACAGCAGAGCCCCTCCCCCAGGCGGAGACAATGACCACCGGTGGAAAACACAAACATGGGCCGCGAGCAGGGAGACCACAGGCTCTTTCTTTTGAATGGAAGTCTATGGAGGACGCACATTGGTACCCTGAACAAACTGCTTTTTTGAGAAAATGGTTTGTGACATAATAAATTGAATTTGTTGTTATTGAAAAATCATACACACACAATCTTTTGTGAGGGTTTCATGATGTCAAGGACTGATGTGATTGGCTTAAAACGGCACGCGTGATTCAGTCGGCCATTACTAGCACTAGTTAACACTAGAAAAGCATAACCAGAGTGGAGGTAGGCTGGCTGGTTGGCTAGATGATCACTACAGTCCTCTAGAATAAAATGTCAAATGACAAAATATGTATTAAACCTGCAGTGTGGAACTTTTCAACTCTGTATGGTTTGTCTTGTGGCAGTGAATTAAATGCTGCTTGAAAAATACGCTTGTTGGTTGTGCATTTCAATCTTGCAAAGAAAAATGGGGAAAAAAAACAACAACTTTGAAGTTATGGAGTCAGACTAGGTAACTAGTCATGCTATAATTATAATTATACAATTCCAGTAGAAATTGTTGTGTTTGTTTTGTGTTTGACGTAAAACACGTCACTATTGCAGGGATGTCACCACTGACAGACAGCAGCTTTGTAATGTCGCAATAATGCAAAATGCAGGGAGTTTTATGGGTGAGCGACAGGCTCTATCATTATAGATTGGACAGAACAAACCTTTAATCATATGTAAATCATATGTTTCATATAATAGCTTTAAATAAGATTAATTCATTGAAAACAAACACTGTTTACTGGTTGCTATGCTCAAGTGGTTTGATCACACATCACGGTAGAAATTCTAGATTCTGATGGCTCACTGCCCAAATTTTTCAATGTATTTGTCACTCTGTTGTGAATGAAGCTGCCGTCCACAGGGGAGCGTTGCATTCATACTCATTCATTCATTACAAAGCTGACTTGAATCATTTCCAGAGAAGCCGACAAGAACCAGCATGCAGGTGTGAGGCAACACTGGCAGCAAAAACGTGCTTCAATCGGCTCAAGTTTGCCATTTTTCCCCACTTTTGCAAAATAATTATCTCATGCCATGAAATAGAAAACTCCTAAATAAAAAGTTTGTCTTCCATGGGTCAATAAGGTAAAGATGTTCTCTGCTGAGTTTAACTGTGAGTGGATTACACAGGCAGTGTAAGAGGCTCCATTGATAAAATGAGGCCCTTGCAGCCTAGGTGTTGCTAATTGGTTTATGTGGATCTCTCAATGAGGTGTTGAAAGGGATTGTGGGCCAATCTGGGCTTGGAGGCTGGGAACAGATAAAGCAGTCCTTCTGTCCGTCCACTCAGTCCAGCAGCAGCAGCCTCTCTGAGGCTCAGTCAAAGCTGCACTGTAGGCCAGATTTTCATGTAAAAATCCAGCCGCCTTATCAGTCTAAATCAAAGTACGTCTGCGACAGAGAAAATCATCTCATCTCCATTACACGATGAGACGCTGCAGCTTCTCCCTTTTCGCCCACATTAAATTCTGCTGTCAGGTTTAGTCCCCGCACACAGGAAGTGACAAGTCAAACCTGTGTCTTAATTTCTCCATTTTGCCTTTCCGTCCATAATAAAACAGCATTTTCATCCACTGAAAATGGAGCTTTTTGAAAACACTCTCCCAAGTGGATAAATTTGAAAATGTTGCGTTGTAGTGTAACAGGGAAAACAGAGGGTTTCATGACGTGTGACATGTTATGTATGATTGTCATGTGATCCTGGCCGCGAACCACAGCAATCAACATGGCTGCCTCAGATTTCTTGCAAACACATATTACAGAAATTTAAGTGTTTTTGGAGTTTTGTGTTTTGGCTGTGCTGCGTTCAGGGGCGCTGGACTCCAAGCTGAACATGTCTCACCTCTGCACATTACATCAGTGTCATTCTGGGGTTGACGGACAGATCAAATCACCCAAGAGGAAGGACTAAATATGAGGACGGAGAAGCTGATTTCATTCATCAACTGATCAACTGGACCAGCATTACAGAGGAGAATTTGGCTCCCAGTAATGTGAGTTTTGCCCATTAATTTTGGGCTGCACATCCTCCTCTTCATAAGCAAGCACTGCAATCAAATCATTCTCGTCCTTTTCTATATTCAACAAAGGTACTCACGATCCCATTTTGCCCTTGAAGTCAAACACATCTTTAATGTTGTTGGTGCTTTTCTTCCAGGTGCAGCTTAGCTCCTTTCGCCCCATTTTGGCTCTGACGTTACCGTAGACTCCTGCATCAGAAAAGAGCAACAGAAATATATTGAAAACCCCTGAATTCACTGTTTCCTTCACGTTCATTTAACTCCACTGCCCTCTCATGGTATGAACTATGAAAAATGTAAATACCATTCAGTGTTTCCTCCAGAATTTCATTCTTATTGGAATGTAAAAGCCTCTGAAACAGCACTTAGAGACTTATGGGACACTAAAACTCTGCTATGCATCACATTTGCAAGGAAAAGCTTCTTCTGCAAAGTAACTCCAGTTGTCAGATAATTGTAGTGCAGGAAAAAGTAAAAGATTTCCCTCTGAAATGTAGAGCAGGAAAAGCAGAAAGTTTCACTAAATGGAAATACTGAAGAAAAGCCCCAGTATTTCAAAATCATATATAAGTAGCTACATAGATGTACTTAGTTACTTTCTACCTCAAATTATAAGACACACTGACATTACTGACTCATTATTACCCAGTTATGTGCAATCATCACCCACCATGCTCACACAGTGGAGAGCTACGAGGCGTCTGGACATTCGCTCAGTGAAGGTAAACTCACACTACAAGACTTCCTGCATTAATTAACCAGCAAAGTCACTGTTAAAGCCATTTTTGGAGATTGGAAGGCTTATTAAAGAGCAGAAAGCCTCTAAAAAATATGCATCAAGCTTTAAATCATTTTCTTCATAGAGAGTTATATGTGCAGGGAGAGGTTTTGACATATTGAGGATTAACGTTTTCACCTCCCATAACAGAGAACCCCATCAAGCTTTTCAACTTGCATTTTTATTACATCAACAAATATCTACAAAAATCCAACTTCTCGTACATGTAAAAACGTCTTTGTAAAGCCGTATTTTATGAATAAAAATATTTTGACCATCAGACTGACTTATTGTTCCAAATCATTCCATTTTCTCCATAAAAATGCTGTTTTTTCCACACTATTGTAACCTTTTATCAGACTTGGATTTTGCACCTTTTTTGCTTGTCACCATGAAATAAAATAACATTAGTCTTGCAAGGCCTGAGTCTGGTTTATGCGCGGTGTGCAGACAGCACCCTTTGCCAGTCTGCAACATTTTTTTGCTCCACACACCTGCACCAAACAGATAGTCTGAGCAGGACAATCCTTCTAAACTCCTTAAAAATGCACATGGGACAGCACACTGGGCAGAAAATATGCAGTAAATCTTGTAGTGTGTGTCCAGCCTGAGACATATTAGCCAATACGACATGTTCCACGACCCTTTAAGCCATCACTCTACATTCCCCCAGTGTTCTGCTTACATAAACGGTTGCATGTCCATGACTGAGGTGAGTCCTAGTTAAGTAAAGCCCGTTTGTACCTATCAGTTACAGAGGACTGGAAAGGCAGAGGATTAGAGAGGTAAACACCAGTGGCTTGCTAACCCTTCCTTCTATCCCTGCCTGCAGCTCGTCTCCTGTGGGCCTGGTGTCTGCTGTGGGAACAGATTAGCTGCTGATTCCCTGACAAGACATGAACTGGGTCGTTTTGTAACCCTGCCCTGAGGGTCAGGAAGGGAAAGGCTCATCATCTCTGGACCATAAAAAGGTGACCTGAGTTTGTTGAAAAATATTTGGATATAAGAATGTTGCAACGATAAAACGTCAGCTTCAATGGTAATCAGAAATTATAAGAAAAACCCAGGTGTGATGTGCTAAATTGGATGTTTTTTGTCCATTGGTAAAGACAAAATAATCATCAGTGCATTAATCTAAACACTTCTTGTTTGACATAGAGAAACACTGCCACATGCAGAAAACTCCCCAAACTTCTGACAGGAGAGATGCCAGAACAGCTGACCCTACAGTATTTTTCTGACCAGTGATGAATAAACATGAATGAAAGGTTATAAATAATACGTGATTTGTAAAACTAATCTTTTCTAAATGCATATTAAAAACGAGAGAAAACAGCATCAGGACTGTATATGATACGAAGTCTGCTCAATAATATGAAAATTTTATGTTGCCTTGCTTTTCAGCAGAGGCAGCCTACACACCTGATTAAGTGAAGACCTTTTCTGAGTCCACGCTTTGCTTTTCAATTCAGCGTACGCATAAAACAAATTCTAAAACTGATATTATTTTAAAAGGCGCGTTTCTTGGTAGATTAGCCTATATTCAAGCAAGGACTTGGAAAATGCTTATGGCATTTTGTCTAGTATGCACTACTACTGTCCTGATGCAAACAAAACAAACAAAGCAAAATAAATAGATAGATAGATAGATAGATAGATAGATAGATAGATAGATAGATGATAGATAGATAGATAAATACACAGAAAAAATACATTGCAAATTGCATATTGAATGGCGTAACGAAACAAAGGAAAGCATATGCTAAATATAGACCTATTTCTTGCTAACCAAATTAATTGACATCTCTCCTATTCAGTAGCAATAATTTTAAACAAATATTTCTACATGAAAAGCAGAGTGGGTGATAAATCTGCATAAGAAATAACTTTATTTTATCGAATACACAACTAAAACAGGAGAACTAAATGAGGAATAAGAGTCTAATAAAAGGTAAGTTTTTACCTGGGCAGCGGTCAGGAGAAGCTGTTGATGTGTCTCAGATCCACCTGCCTCCTCCAGGCTGACAGCAGCTTCAGCTGCAGGGGGCGGAGCCTCGTTCACTCACCTGCAAACGCCATTGGTGTAGCCTGCAATATGCTGCCTGCGATTATCTCACATATACATACCTGTACCTGCCATACTAGCTGTGCTTGCATAATAACAGTTACATATGTGAGCATAAGGCTGTTAGCGCTCATTCATTCATATGTGCTGACCTGTAGCATTCTTCAAAAACTGCAATGGATTCATCCATGACCACGTTCAGCCTTCAGTTTATAAAGCACACACTGCTGATTGTACTACATTTGTTGATTGTAGTTGCTAAAATTGTTTTATCTTAAAAAAGAGGAACAGTTGGTACTTGTTGCAGCATCATTATAAGAAAAAACATCTGGAGTTTGGTTTCTGCAGAGTTTATAATCCATGGCACATAATTATGCAGTCTCTCAACATCTCTGCATCTTGACTTGAAGCAACAAAAGTGTGTGTGCTTGAACAAGCCACATGTTTGCTTCGACATTTCCTCAAACAAACCTTGATGAGGACATGCCGATCTGATTTCACACGTTTCAAAATCTCCATTAGCTCTGGCTTCACTCCAGCATCCCGAGCAGCCTTCTGACAGATGAGGCCATGCAGCGCTGCAGCACAGAGTGTTTTCCTGGTCAATGGCAGGGTATTGATAGCACTGCTAAGCTGATTATGTACATTGGCAGCTAATGGAAAGAGGTGCACAGCAGGCTGAATAGCTGCAGCATAGTTATCACAGTGAGATCACCTCTTATACACACAGCATGTTAATGAGAGAGCGGCCCTGTGTGCAAACAGACGTTTTCTGAATTCAGAAAATAGAGACAAGATTCAGCAATATGACCGTATAAGTGTTAAAATTAAAGTGGCATTAAAGGACAGAGTTGCATTTTGTGTCTTCTATCCATATTTAGCACAGGAAACCAGCACTGTACTACATGTTCTCACAAGGCTGCAACACATGTAGTCCAAAGGGGCCAAAACCTTCATGTGCAGTATGGGTAATGTACAGAAAAAATGATACCAGACCACATTGTGTTAAGATCTGGGTTCACAAAAAGCAAACCTATGTTTTCTGTCATGTGTAACTTTTATCAGTTTCTTTGTACTGGTGGTCAGTAAGAGTTGGAAGAACATCGATATACTCTCTGACACTGACAGGACCTTAAAAACACTGAGGGCTTTTGAGATGAGACAAATCTCCATGTGATGCATGTGATGTCATGGCAGTGTAAATACAGAGTAATACAGTTATGGCATTTTTCAACTGACTTATAACCAGGTAACTGAGGGCCAACTCTGTAAACTTTACGAACAGTAATGGCATTACTGTGAAACACAATGTACACATACTGATTTTTTTGCATTTTATTTATTTATTTATTAAAAACTGAAAAACATGTTTTTTAGTTATTATTTGAGGGTTCTAAGTTTATAAAAATGTCCTTTTATTTTGATGGGAAAAAATAGGACAGGAAGTCTCGTTTTGGGTCTTGTATTTTCATTTTGTTTTCTTTTTTTGTTTTTGTTATTTTATTTTGCGTTATTTTGTTTTATTTTTAGTAAATCTTGCAGATAAAATAGATTGTGCATTAAAAATAAAAATAAATGAAATGATTAAGTCATTATTTGAGTGGTTTAGATTTGTAGGAATGAGGCTTTTTCTACTGAAAAATAAAATCTGACCAGAAGTCTTATTCTCATTCTATCTGTCAGAATACAGCCACACAGACTGCTGCAGGTGGACCAGGCCCGATAAAGAGTTGTTAGTTAAGAAATAAATGAATCATTTAAGTCAAATTTTGAGTTTCTAGGGATTGTTGTTGTTGTTTATATCCAGTAACTCAGGCATAGTTTGGTTACTTTATTCCTAATCTGGCATCCAGATAGTCCTAGTTAACTCATAACCTGGACACAAAGAATATTATTGATTGGTCTACACATGGCTCTATATTAACCCCTCAAAATCTAAAGGCAAGGTGAGATTACACTTACATTAATTGGATGTGCCTTTACTTAGTTTGGCCAACAAATTGACCATTTTTAATAGTCCATGTGGAATAAGATGAGTTTATCATTCAGCCCAAAAATTAGTTGGAGCTCCTGATAACAACAACAAGCTAGTTTGTTTTGTGCTATGATGCTGTCTTCATACCTTAGGATAGTAATTATGTAAAATGCAGGACATCTGAAATGTTTATTCTATCTAAAAATTAAAAATAAAAACAGCGGCACTTTCATAAGTGAGAGTGGCCAGTGTGGAAAAAAAGGCTAACTTTAACAACAGAGGAATCCTGTAAGGAGAGGGAATAGTGTTGGGTAATATGTTAGTGTAATACTCAGCTTAGATAAGGCACTAATGGTGGATCTGGCTTTATAATTATTTTTATTGGGAAGCAATAGGAAAAGGATGGGGAACGTCCAAGACAGAAGAGGAAAACAAAACAGAGGAACAAAACAAGACACGGTGACCCAGAGACATGAAAGGACATTTTGAATTGTGTAAGCTGCAGCTGTTTAAATATATGATTATGTTTAAGCCCCTACTATAAATTAATCCTCTTAATCTAAGCGACTAAAAATACCCAGCAGCCTTTGAATAGCGTGTGCTACCACTTCAGCATCTAAATAGCTTTCTCTAAACTTGCTGTCAGAAATTCAAGAAATAACACAGGAAAGTGATCAGTCTGAGCCAAGCTTGACTTTGGAAATCAGGAAGTAGTTTGCGGTTTTTGAGATGAACAAACTTCTGTAGTCAGGAACTCGATCATGTGTTGTAGTGTGGATGGACATGACCTGAGTTCAAGTATTTTCCAACAGCACCTGAAGGCAACATTAAATTCAAGTCACAATTTAATAAAAGACAAACACTTAGCATGGCTTTGCAGGAGTCAGGCAGGGGATTGTTTCATTCTCACTCCAAATTAGTCAGATACTGTTTTCATCCTGCAGATTCTCTCCTTGTCACTCCCTCCAGACTGCCAGCGTCTCCGTCCCTGACTGGGAAGAGGAGGATCCTCATGAGGAGGAAGAGCTCCCCCTTCTGGACTGAGAGGAGCAGTGGAACTCAGTGAACCAGAGACGGAAATAAAAGAACTGAAATCAGAATCAAAGGCACAAACAGAGTTTACAATCTAAAAAACTAAAAAGGTTTTAGTGTCTGCAGCAGACAAATCCAGGAATAATAGAAAATACAATCTGCATGCAATGAGAACCATAGAGAAACATTCACTGTGTCCCTCTTTCTCCCTCTTTTTTTGGCTGTTTTCTGGTTTCAGGGAGTTTCTTCAGCCCTGTGTGCTCATGCTGGCTTTCCACAAATAAAGAATGAATTAAAGAGAAAAAAAATATTTTTTTTAGTTTTTTAGTTTTTCTGACCAGTCCTACTTTTGAATATCCATTGTGCATCAGATGACTAAAACAAATATTCAGGAGGAGAAGCAGCAGAGAAACTTCACACAGGACATCTGTGGAAAAACATGAAGACAAGCAAAGCGATAAAGAACAGATCTGCAGCACTGGTGGGGAACATCCTGAAAATACTGTTTCCTAAAGGCAGACATATCATCTGGAGACATTTTAGTTTTTACCCAGATGAACACAAACTAATCCAGATTCTGGACTAAGTTTACCTTAACTTCTTGCAAAGTAATAGAGTACTCAAAGTAAAAAAGTACTAAAGTAATTGCTTTTTATTTGAATTTTGTAAAAGAAAAACAAAGAGTACAACACCAAAAATGAATAAAAGAATTTCTCGACTACTACTTTTAGAAATACTGCACTTAAAAAAAGAAAAGGGCAATAAATAATTCTGTTTCTTGAAACCAACAGAAATAATTGTGATCACAATGTTTAGCAAAACAATTGGGATTTTTGCCATCATGCTGGCTGTGTGATTTGCAGAAATTCCTTGTTAAATATTGAGATTTGTCCTTGGAACAGAAACGAGGCTGAGCTGAAAGCTGAGGAAGATCCAGAGAGACAGATGCACACCAGTTTTCACAGGCCAGTTGGTTAGCTAGCTATATTTACATAACCATACGCTTGCTTTTAACTGAAAGCAACAAGTTCACACCCCTTCTTTGGGGATTGTTGATAGGCATGCTGGGAAATGTAGTAAATCACAAAAAGGAAGTGGACAAGAGAGGTTGAGGGAGAGGGAGAACCACAGCGAATGCACTGAACATCATGGATTTAAGATATTTAACAGAGTAAGAGGATCCACTCTGTGTTCCCAAAGTCCAACTGTATGTTTGCTCTATGTTCATTTTTTCAAACTGAAACAGCTCCATGTTCCCTCAATCCTGTCGTCCCTCAACATTAAAAGAAGAATAATGTGTTGAATAATTTGTTGTATTAAAATTTCTTGATCTGATAAAACATGTTCATTAAATAATATCTGAAATTGTGTTTAGGGTCAAGCTGCTTCTAAAGTTACTCTCTTATTCAAACACGTTTTATTAACATTACAAAACATTAACAAAGTTGGCATTAACATTAGTAACATAAACAATCTTTCAGCAAGTTCCCTCAATATAAAAAGAAGAAGAGTGTCTTTAATTTTCTCTGGTATATTAACAAAATACATTATCTACGTTATCTGAATTGGTGCTTGAGAATAGTGTATGAATAAATTACATTGGGGGAACATGGGACCCTGGGAACATAGATATGATCTCAGATTACTTTGGTAACTATTAGTAGCTGCATTTCTGATTTTGATTCCAGCTATTTCTTGCTGTTTGTTCTTCCCACCAGGCCGCCAGGAACCCAAAACATGTGGAGGGAAGCCTCCTGCCAGGCAGCAGCCAGAGCAGGAGTGGAGCTTCAGCCTGGACCACGACAACATGGAGCCTCACAAGACTGGGTGGAGATGATGATGATGATGATGATGATGATGATGATGATGATGATGATGATGATGATTTAAAATTAATTTTCACCCCAACAGACATCAAAAGCGAACAGGACCAAGGCCAACCAGTGCAGAGTGCAGGAAATCAAAAAGAAGACTCTCTGCCCAGCATCTCAACAGACCAGAGGACAGAGGAACAATTTGAAGAAAACTGTGGGGAAGCAAACAGTGTCTGCAGGCCCCTTTCAGCTGACTGCTCTGCTGCAGAGAGCAAAGGCTGGATCAGTGGCAGCAGTGATGAAGCTGCTGGTGGTGACGAATGGGAAGGGAGCAAAAGCCCTCAGACTGCATTGAAAGCCAACAGAGTGAAAAGATCTAAGAACAAGAAACCCAGGAAGGCTGACCCTGAATCAGCCAGTCAGAGTGTCGCTGCTCCCCATGCATGTAAAGTTTGTGGGAAGTCTTTCACATACGGCGCTGCTTTGGAGAACCTCGCACAGAAACACACAAAAAACATCGACTTTTGTGGTTTGTGTGGCAAACAGTTTAGGTCTGAAGAGAGTTTGAGGTTCCATTTGTAAACTCACGTAGCAGCCAAGGCGTGTGAGCTGTGTGGGAAGCATTTCTGCAGCCCTGCTGACATGATGAAGCACCTCAGGATTCACACTGGGGAGAAACCCTACCTCTGCAGTATCTGCAGCAAAGGCTTCCACTTGAGTCACTTAAGGGAGTGACTCAGCACTTCTTAAGTGGCAGATGTAGCTCTAAGTGGAGAGCAGACTCTTCAACTTTATCAGTGTTTTGTTTTATAAAACATCAACCATCATTCACCAGACTGAATGAGATTCTCATTCATTAATGTTAAATGTTATTTTAATGTTATTTCTGGAACAATTTGTGTTTTGTTGTGTTGTAATTAGTTGTTGCAGTGACACTCCACAGCTAGCTAAGGATGTACAAATTCACCTTTTTCACAGTTCGGTTTATACATCAGTTTGGTTAGCATAGGTTTACTGAACTGACTCAAGTCCAAGTTTATTTAGAGCCCCAAATCACTGTTTACTCTGTTACACTGTTTACTTGTCTCAAAGCACTTTACAGGCCCACAAGTTTACAACAAATGAAACAGGGTGACATCCCCTGACTTAACGCTCATGTTGAGCAACAAGAAAACTTATTTTTAAAAAAAAAAACAGATAAAAGGGGGGAAAAGGAAGAAAGAGAGCAACAGGTGCTGACCAAGTGGGACAATTATAAGATTAAAATTAGCCAATTAAATGGAATCAAAAATCAAATTGGAAAGGTTACAAAATTCAAGCTCTTTCTTTATCATTTAGAAATCAGCAATTCAACACAAAAAGTTGAATGGAGCTTTTTGGGGTTCTGTAAAGGTGCAATGTAGCAATGTAAAGCCTTTATATACAGCTGTGGAAAAGTCACTAATTAGGTGTTATTATTAATCAGAAGCAGGCTTAAATGTTCTACATTATAAATGTGTTCACTGTAATGTAATGTTGTGCTCAAAAAATCCCATCACATTCAAGAACTGAGGTGAAAAAAAATAAAGGTTCATCACACATGTAAAGTTCACTGAACTGAGGACAGCAGAATCATGGTTTTCAGTTTTGGTACAAAATCATTACACCTACGGCTGACTAGTTATGTTTGCATTGAGCCAGATTTGTGCGACAAAAGCAAAGTCAGAAAAGAAGAAACATTATACAAACAACTGAGAGTGTGGTGAAGGATCGTGTTGTCTCTGTGTTTCACATTGTGGCCTCACAGCCAGAAGTTTGAGGGGTTGATCCTATGGAAGGCCAGTAGGGCAAAAAGGGTCTTGCAAAATACTTTCAACATAAGCCTCTATTACCCCTTAACACAGAATAAAAACGCGTTGAAATAGCTCACTCAAATTATACAGAAATATGTTGATATATCTGCGTAAATTGAGAAATGCTTACAAATACAGACTTGCACTGGCTTTGCTGAGAAATGATATTAGGTACAAATTCACTCAAACTCTCTGGGAACAGGAACTTTTGTGGGAAAACTGAACATCTCAAAGGGAGCTTTAGTGGTGATCAATAGGATAAGCTTCAAATAATCCTGGACTTCCTTTTCATTAAATAAAATGATACATCACTGACCAGATTTGAGCACAATTTCCCTGTATCACACCACACAACAGAGGTGAGTTGTCATGTCTGTCCAGTTTGTCCTGTCTTTATGTTTATGCCCTCAGTGTCTTGTTTTGCTGATACACATTGTAAACACACCTATGAACAGGCATGTTGACCCAGATTTTTGCCCTGCAACCCACTGTTTTGCAACTTCCCCTGCATCATAAACCAAACAAGTGTGACCAAAGATTATTGTGAAACTATTCACATTCGTGTTTGATATTTTAATCAGTTTATTAGTTGCATATATGTATATCCCAGAGAGCGCACAAAATGCACAGCGACTTAAAGTTAAATTATCCAACAAAAAATTGTTTACTTTAATCATGTTAGTTTAAATTTTCCGTCAGGACGTCAACCATTAAGAGAATGCTGGATTGTTTAAAAGTACTTGGCACTTTCAGTTAACAAAAAAAAAAAAAAAATCACTTTGTTCGGCTACGCTCACCCGAAGCAGCGTTTATTCCGACAGGCCTTAAAGCAGCATCCATTCCACCAACAGTCACAACAAAGAGGACGTCGCTTACGTCACCATTTGACGTCGTGTTGCTTTTGAGCGAAGAAATAATTTATTTATAAACTGACGCAAGGGCGCTAAATCTAAAATAAACCATGAATAAAATGTGAAAATATATAAATTTTATTTTTCTGAAGCAGCTGCACGCATACAAGGTTCGAAAATACTTCACTTTGACCAAATAAACTCGTTACGTAGTGCTAGCTAAATGCACGGGGAAAACGACTTGCTAACACAGTTTAGCTTGCCGGGTGAGGCTACATTGCTAGCTAGCTAACGGTAGCGTAGGGGTAGTTATCAGTTATGACGTTAACATCCAAAAATTATTTATCGGCTTTTCTTGTCTTTCAGTGCTTTGTGTGTTGGTATTTCAGTGCTGAAGGTGGATAATATAATTACGCAGGTAGTACGCCAGTGTTAGCTAACGTTAGTTTTACATAGGTTAGGGTGATCACTAGCTAACTACATACTACAGTTTATTTGGCTAAATTAGCCGGCTACGTTAGCATCAGTGACAACAGGTCTGCTAGGCCGCTGCATCCCGACCTTTTCTTGTCAGTCTACCCATATATTTCACTGTGGTTGCATCTTAGGATTATGGCGCCCCGTTTACAACTGGAGAAAGCAGCTTGGCGTTGGGTGGAAACGGTGAAACCAGAGGAAATCAGTCGGGAACACATTGAGTTAGCATACCGCGTCAATGTACCGGCCTGCAAAAGGGGAGCCTGCAGGTAACGTTGCACGGTGTATATTTCATACTAACATCCCTATGTCCCGAAACTAACACCACCACCGAGATGTGCTAGCGTCTGGCAGCTAACATACTCCTTGAATAACTGTCTAGAGCAACAGAAGTTAAACGGGAGGATTGATAGCTTGATGTCTAGCCCCGTGGAGCGAAAGATGTGCCAAACTCCATTCAAAAGTCGGAAAGTATAGTGTTTCTTTGCATATCGGCAAACGCACATAACGTGCAGAACATATTTGAATACTTTATACCCACTGACACCATCCACCCATCACTTCGGCATGCATCCAGCCCACTAAACAGCACTCATTTTAACAAGATTTCAGCCTTTATAGCTTGCTTGCCTGTTATTTCCGCAGTGATCCTCCACCCTAAATAGGCTACACCATTATGAGCGGTGGGCATCAGTGTGAATCAATTCTAAAAATTGAGATTATATTCAATAAAATGTTTCTAACTTAGTCATATATATGCTGAGTGGCCTAATGAGTCACAAAGGGATTTAAGTTACTGTTTAAAGGGTATGTGGGTTTGGCAATCAGCAAGCATCATTAAACTGACAGATTTTTAATGGAGTTTGGCATGACACTTTCCATATAAGAGAGAATTGCATATTTTGGGACCAGCTATACAACACTAGCACTGTTGTGATGTAGGAAATGGAGACACCTGGATAATCACAATGTCTTGCATTTGCAGGAGGAATTGCAAAGGGAACCCCAACTGTCTTGTTGGTATTGGTGAGCAGGCATGGCTGGGAGAGATAGATGAAAATGCGTTCCACAATATCGATGACCCAAATTCAGAGCGGCGAGACAAGGTATTTTTTTCATCTGCTGCACATACTTTAGGTTCTTTAAAGACCACCCACCTGTAATTGGTGGACTCTTCAACCCATGAAGTCAAGCTATGTGTGATCAGAGATGGAAGATATTGAAAAGAGATGGTTGTTATTTGGGCTGCAACTAATGAATATTTTAAGTGACGAGTAATCTATAAATTATGTTTTCAAGTAATCACGTAGTCCATAAAGTAATAATGAGAAATGCTCATTGGGAGTTAGCAGAGCCCAAGGTGATGTCCTCAGGTTGCTTTCTTAATGTGACCAGCAGCAAAAAAAAAAAAAAGTTATTATGATATGTATGGAGAAAAATAAGAAAATCTTAGCATCTTTGTGAAGCTCAGCAAATGTTTGGGATTTTTACTGGACACATGACAAACAGTTAAGGGATAATAAAAAACATCCATTTATTTTCTTTTGATCGACTAATCGATCACTCAGCTAATTGTTTCAGCACGGTTTGTCTTTTTCTCTCTCTCTCTTTCAGAATACATTTGTGGGCCTGACCAATCTGGGTGCAACATGTTACGTCAACACATTCCTGCAAGTGTGGTTCCACAACCTGGAGCTGCGCAGGAGCCTCTACTTGTGCCAGAACTCCCGAGCACAGGAGCACAACATCGACTCTGGTAAAGAAAACTTAAGATCAGGGACCCTTTATATTGGTACCTTTTTCAGTACTCACTGGTTTGAAATGGCATGCCTTAAGGGGCGGTCACATTAGCACTAAACCCAGACTGAAATACATTGTTTCCCATATACATCAATACAAAACCTATGCAAACAATGAAAGAAATTAGTTGCATCTGGCAGCAGAAAATTGTCGCTATACAACACAATGCTACCAGATTATAAACTGCAACATAAATGGCAATCAGCCTGGCTTGCATTCAGCTACAAGACATGATTACAGCACTGAATCATTTTTATTTAACGTGCTAGCTCCTTTTGTTTTGGTTCACATGTTACTGGTACTGGTTTCCGGCTACCGGCGGACCACCTGCACCTGTTGTCACATTCGGATTCAGTGCCATGTGCGAAAAAAATCCGCAGACTGAATTCAGATATGACTGCAGCATTAGCCAAATTTTTTGAGTGTTTTCAGTACATGCACCCTCATCCTCAGTCTCCTTGTCCTTATTTGTAGACACATAGATGAGATTTTCAAAATCAAGTGAAGTAAGAAAGTGCCGCCAAAATGAGTCCCTTTCCCGGCCAAATTCAGTTAACTCAGTTTTAATTCAGTTTTCTTAATTCAATTTTTCATGAAGCCCCACAAATGCGTCTGCTTTTAAATATGCATCAACGTGAAATGTCATTTTAGGCAACATGAACCCTTCAGACTGCTTGTAGACATAAATGAGTAATATGAAACGTGTTCAGTTTTAAGCATTTTGCAGTCTCAGACAGACCTCTCTGTGGATTTACAGACTATGAACCTCAGTCCATCTGTGAGCATCTCCAGTATCTGTTTGCGCTCCTGCAGAACAGCAACAGAAGGTACATCGACCCATCAGGGCTGGTCAAAGCTTTGGGGCTGGACACGGGACAGCAGCAGGTAAGTCCCTAAATGAAACCTGACAAATAACTTTTTTATAAAGGGTAAATTTTGAAATGCAGGACTGGTTACACAGCTCAAACCAAAATTGAACATTGGTAGCATGTTGTATAGTTCCCTGGGCATGATCTGAGTCCACATGGTAGTGAAATATCCTCATTAGTTGCTCTGTGCTCCCCTGAGCTGCTAATCCAGAATACTGGATTTGTATCTCCATTCAGTGCAGCAGAAGAGGTCCCAGAATAAGATTTTTAACACAAAAACAAATGTGACCAAACTTAAGGGAATGGTAAGCTATACTGCTCTGTTGTGGCATTTTCAAAATTACACTGATTGTCCTGGCATTTGTTAATTACTGGCTGTGTTTTTAACAGTAACAGATGTAAGCAGTTGCACATAGTTTTTACCAGTGTAGGCCAGCCCACCTTTTCCTCTTCCTTTGCTCTCAGTACTGAGTTCAGGTCTTTTGTTTCCAGGATGCTCAGGAGTTTTCCAAGCTCTTCCTGTCTCTTTTGGAGGAGACGCTGTCCAAACAGAAGAACCCGAGCCTGCAGAACGTCATCCAGCAGCAGTTCTGTGGACAGTTCTCCTACGTTACTGTGTAAGACCTCTTCTCTTAGTGCTCTGACTTTATCCTGTCGCCTGGCCAGCCTCATAATTACAACTTGAACTTTTTGTCTCAAAGGAGGCGTCAGGCCTTGACTCGTAAAAGTGAGATGTTTATACGTTAGCCTGTCAAATAAAAATCAGGTACTGTAGTCAGAGGACATCAAGTTTTTTACACTGTTGGATGTGTTTCAAGTTACTTTGGGATCGTGTCAGAGATTCAGTTTCACCATTTCAGGCAACACAATAATTTGAAATATAGAAATAGTTTGTTTTTTGCAGAGGAGAAGCTCTCTGGTTGCTCAGAGAGATGTATTATTCTCTTTTCAGAGGGACATTTTTTATAAAGTCATCCCGTTTGGCTGTGTAGTAATTTATCAGACGTGGTGCCAGTCAGAAGTGAAAGTAGATTTTACAGCCTTTTATTTTACAGTCGTGAGGCAGATGGAAACCTTGTTCTGTCAGGTTAACAGAGCGAGCTTGACGCTGGGTATTTTTATGAGGCTTTGGCTTTGGAAATGTAAAGGTTATGTTTTTATTACAAAAATAAAGAATAAAAAGGGAGGCCGCACACTCGTAGCTCTGATGTGATGTTTATTGGAATAAATATTGCAGTTTTTTCCTGGTCGGCACCTCACTAACCCAGGTGTGCATTTGCTGCCTCTGTCAGTATGTTTTTATTACAGTCATGGTATGGGTTGTGATCAGAGTTAATGGGAGGTGCACATGGTATTATGTAGCTATGACATGTTGGGATTTGAAAGTATTGTAAATTTTTGTAGCATTTTGACTCAAGGATCAAATCCTCATGGAACCTTTTTGTGTAGTTTGCTGTGGGCGAAAGGGACAAAGAAAAATATAGGAAAACATTGCATTTGTTAACTTTTATTTGACGCTGCACTGATAAATGCTTAGTCATTGCACTTGCCCCACTCACTTATTTGGAACAAACCCAAACTGAACCCTGGCGCTGTGGTGAAATGTCTGTCTTGTTCTGCAGCTGTAACCAGTGCGGTCGAGCATCTCCACTGCTGTCCCGATTCTACGAACTGGAGCTCAACATCCAGGGCCACAAGAACCTCACAGAGTGCGTCACAGAATTTCTCAAGGTAACTCTGGTGTCCACGCCACATTGAATACATCATGTTTGGGATATCAGGAATATTCAGTTTGTTGTGGTACATGGAAACATGTTTTGCTTATCAGAATCACTGGATTGCCCATTTACAACAACTGTGCAGGGCTTTGTCTCGCTGGTATTGGTGGAGCCTGTTGACAGCTGGCCCATCATGAGCTCATATTCAGGGCAGGCTTACAGTACATATATAAATATATATATGCATATATGTAGCAGACAGTGAGCTGTATTCATCACTTTGCAAACACACACACACACACACACACACACACACACACAATTCTGTCACTTTGAGCATTTAGGCAGCATGATATATAGTGAGTAGTTTCCTCAGTCAGCTGGGCTTGTCCGTTAAAAACTTTACCACAGAAAACCTAAAGTGCTTAATAAGTGCAGCTGTCCAGCTTTAGTTTGGGATGCAGGGTAACGTTTTTTGGAGGCCGATAAAATCTTCCTTCCCATAATGGCTGATGTGCATTTTTGTAAAAATTGTACAAATGCTGGTTTAAGACACTGTAAGCTTTTCAGGCAAGCCTGTAAGATAAATGTTTTTAAACAAAATATCATGTTTTTTTTTCACTTTTTTTTTATTAAGTGACACACTCTTAGAAAAAAGGTCACAAAATGCCAATTCCACTTTACTCAAATATCTGCAGTAATAATACTGGGCTGATGCTGATGCTGATATAGTGATGCATCCCTAGTTTAAGTTTCATCCAGTGGACAAAACAGTTGGAACTGAGATGTTTTTTGTGCAAGTAAATGCTAAAACATTTACTGCTCAGTGTGTATTTGAGTGTGTCTGTCACACTCTGTTAACCCTTCGTCCTCCGCCTCGCAGGAGGAGAAGCTGGACGGGGACAATCGCTACTTCTGTGAGAGCTGTCAGAGCAAGCAGAGCGCCACCCGCAGGATCAGACTGCACAGCCTCCCCCCCACCCTCAACCTGCAGCTCATGCGCTTTGTCTTTGACAGGTCGGCCACCGCTCCGCACTGATCATTATATTATAGTCCAGTCAGTTAAAAATAAATCATATTGATAAAACAGTGATAGCAGAGGTTGTTCACTAATATTAGGACAAACATTTTACATCACTTGGTTCAAATGTTTTGTCCAGACAAACAGGCCACAAGAAGAAGCTCAACACCTTCATCAGTTTTCCAGAACAACTGGACATGGGACCTTTCCTCGAAGGAAAACAAGGTATTATCTGTGTGGGAATGGTGTGTGTGTGTGTGTGTGTGTGTGTGTGTGTCTCACTCATAACATTTTTTCATGTGACTTCATGGAAAAGTAAATCTGTTTTTCGTGTGTTTGTTTGGGCTGACTGCTTCCCCAGACCAGAAGTGTGTGTATGAGCTGAGCGCGGTGCTGATCCACCGGGGCGTCAGCGCCTACTCGGGCCACTACATTGCCCATGTGAAGGACGCCTGCACCAGCGACTGGTATAAGTTCAACGACGAGGAGATCGAGAAGATGGAGGGCAAGAAGCTGCAGCTGGGCATCGAGGAGGACATCGGTGAGTGGCAGGGAGACCTGATGCTTCTCAGCTTTGTCTGCCGCCGTTTCAGGTTTATTACATTACACAGCATTCCTCTGTGGGGCTGCAAGTGTGTGGAAAATTCACCGAAAAATGTCCACATCTTGAAAAGTTTGGGCATTACACAAAATGTTTCAAGAATTGCTTACACAATGTTCAGGGCTGCAGGGTATCTGTGGGAGTGAAAAAGCCCTAAAATCAAGTTTGTAAATTTACTTGTAAATGTGCCTTGCGTAAATAAAGATTTATAAGTTAAAGAGTCCTATCTTCCCCTCACCTGCACTGAAGTGTCACATCTTTCAGTCCTCTATACAGTTTCCTGAATCTTTTTCTCTTCTCCCGGTCGTTTTTGTTCCCAGCTGAGACAGTGAAGTCCCAGACGCGAAAGCCCAAATGCAGTAAAGGCTACCACTGCTCCAGGAACGCCTACATGTTGGTGTACAAAGTCCAGCAGGAGGAGAGCTCCGACTCCTCCAGGACCAAAGTCGAGGTGCCAGGTGAGCGAGTTCAGACTTCACATCATCCTCAGACACACCTCACACCCTGCAGCGTGGCCCATACACAGTGAGATGTTTTTTACACAATACGTCTCTGTTTCTTGTGTAATTTGAATACATGCAGCACCTCATTTGCTAACCTTAAATACAGCTTCCAAGTTACATCAGCTCATGATATATTTTGGTTGTAATAGCAATTAATGAAATTCCAATTTCCTACATGGAAAAATGCATTTGAAAGGCCCTGCAAGTCAGAATGTGAAGCAGGAAACTCTTCATCTCAGAAACCCTGTGGTCTCTAAATCATGCCAGCTACTTAATGCCATGCTAACATGGCGGCAAACACTGTAAACATGCAAAGAATCCTCAAAATACACTTCAATTCAACTTTCCTTGAATTTATTAATACACCTTTCTGTTCAATATGACGCAATGAGGTTGGTTACTTTTGGTTATCTCTGCTTTGTAATCCTGTGAGAAATGTTTAGAATCATTTGAAAAGGAAAATAGTCTGCAAAAATTTTAATGATTTTCTTTTCCCCCGGGTGTGAAACACACCATCAGGCAAAATTCTGTGTCTTTGTTAGCCTTCACGCACTGTTGCCACAGCTGCCCCACATGACTTTCTAACAATCAAAACTAACCCAGTCCCAGTATTTTCCCCTCGTCTGACTCTCTCCGTCGTGCCTCTGCCTCCCAGCCTTCTTGCAGAGGCTGGTGGACCGAGACAACCACAAGTTTGAGGAGTGGTGCAGCGAGATGGCTGACATGAGGAAACAGAGCGTGGACAAGGGCAAAGCCAAGCACGAGGAGGTGAAGGAGCTCTACGAGCTTTTACCCGCCAAAGACGGTCGGTAAAAACACTCCTGACACCCCAGTCCACTTAGCAGAAACATAGAACAGAGTGACAGAAGTTTATCATGTGAATTAAGTTCAAAACAAGTCAGAAGGACAGAGAAAGTGTGGTAGATATTTCTGAGTCACCACAGCTCCCCTGTCTGTAGAAATTTGACTATTGCAGCAGAATAGCTTGCCTCTACTGAGCAGAATCCAGATGATTTCTAATCTGGGAGGAAATAAAACTTTGCAAAAGGTAAAAATTTAGTGATGTGTATTAGAATAATATGATGTTCCCTAATGTTGGAATAACTGAAAGATTCAGGAGCTGATCAGAAGCTGCTGTATCATAAATTGTAAGACTTGGGATTGCTTTGCTGTATTAGCTCCCATTAAGAATCAGTTTTAAGACAAAGGGATCATGATTCCATACATTTTGTATACTTAAAATATGTCTGATGCTTTACGTACTAGTTAGGTAAAGGAACCAGTCATTATCATAAATAAGCTCCAACAGGGTTAATGAAGACCTTTATCACCATGAAGAAATACTTGCAATTATGACAAGCTTGCTGCACATGAACCCCACTGTTACTCAGCTGCTTATATTTGAAATATATCTTTATATGATTTTATGACTTGCTAAAATAAATTTCCAAGCTTCTGTCAAAAAACAGTTCAGCAGGCAGGAGTGTGTGCAGTAACCAAGGAGTAGGGACTTTTTCGCACAAGGTAGTGCTAGTAAATCTGATTAGAAATCAACACACTGTAATTTTGTGGACTACCTGACTGTGGAGTGATATTATTAGATGTGAAACAGCGTTTACTTTGAAATAACTGACCTTAGAATGTGTTTGTAGGCCAGCCAAAAATATTCAACAAAGCTGTGCAATGCATTGTTATCAGTATCTCAGTGTCTCTGCTTTTGGGTTACTTCCTAAGTGCCAGTTTTCCACTAAAATAAACACCCTTGTTTTCAGATTGACCACCATGCATTTTCATTCATTGGGGTTTGAAGTGTTTGGGGAGTATGTGATTTTAAACAGGAGTAAAAGTTTTTCACAGGACAGTAGTGATATGCATGAACAAAAATGTCCAGAAATCTATACATGCAGCCCAGTATATTGTATTTTTTTTGATAGTAAACTGAAAGTAATTTTTTTTATTAAATATGGGGAAATTTATGTAGATTCAAATTGTTGCTTTAGTGCCCTTGAGCACATTGAGGTTTCCTTGAAATTTTGCCCTGTGAAACCCAGCTGGAGCAGCATGTTTCCTTCTGATTCAGTCCAAAGCAAATATGCTACAGGCCTGAAAATGGCTTCGTACCTGCAGCCACACAGGTGTATTTTTCTGTCTTTCTCCTCATGTGTGACGCGTCCCTCTGCTTTCCCTCCTCAGGCCAGCTGTATGAGTTCATCCCACTGGACTGGCTGAAGAAGTGGCTGGACGACTCCACCGCCACAAAGGAAATCGACAATTCCTTCTTCCTGTGTTCCCACGGCAAACTGCACCCCGACAAGGTGGGAGAGGCCAAGAGGGTGTCACTGCGAGCCGCCCAGCTGCTCTACCAGCGCTACGGCGGAGGACCAAGGCTGGACGGTGAGACTGAAGCCTTCAGTGGCCTTGAAAGGTTGAACTGATGGAAACATTTTACCCACATCATTGGTCTTATAGCATTTCACTGTCAAACATACAGTGTGTGGGTGTTGCTCTATCTGAGTGCCCCTTCTAGTGTTATTCTTGTTTTATTATGGTGTTTTCCAGTATGCTAAGGGTTAACTGGCATGAGTTAAGACATTCGCTCACAGAGCAGCAAATTAAGATTTTACAAATTACAGTGAACTATACATGTCTTACTTTCGGTTTTGAATTACAATATTAAAGGTGGAACACTAACAGTGCTTGAAGTTATTTTGTTTTCTTTACTTAAGTAACACTAGTGCTCCCAAACTCAAAAACTTAGAGCACCAGCAAAAATTCGGGCGTACAGCACCCCAAAACATCTAATCATCACCTACATAAATAAATACATACATTTGTTTGTAAGTTTGTCAGTCATTAACACAAAGTCATATGTACATACTCAGGATGAAAAATGTTTTATCCTGTTTTTTCCTGCTTGCGGGGTTTATATCATACTGACCAACAAATCATCCACAAAAACGATCAGTAAGCTTTTGAAAAGGATCTGTTCATGTGTGCAGTTTGGTCATAAAAACCAACAAATTGCACTGATGTGAATTTGATGTACTCAGCTCCGCCCAAAACCCCGGGCCTTCACTCTCAGTTGATGAATTTCAGTTTTCTTTTTTGACTCTTGCTGTGGGTTGGATATTTGAACTGGGGGGTGATGTACATGTCAAACTTTTCCTAACATGTTGGGGGTGTCTGTGTGTGTGTCCAGGCTCATCTCTGTGTAAGGAGTGTGTGGGTCAGCGCTGCAGGGTGCTGCGGCTGAAGAACCAGCTGAATGAGGACTACAGGGAAGTCACCAGCCTGCTCAAACGCACTCTCAGGTAAACACACTCACAGCGGCAGGATGATGCTCTGCTGTGCTGTGCTTTCAGGCCAAGACGAGATAAGATGAAGCTGTGATGATTCCTGTGGGCAGAGTGTGTTGTTACAGCAGCTGTACACAATATTAGATATGTTCAGTTTACAGATGTGGCTGACATCAAAAGAATGCGCACATGTACATTAGTAACCGTTCATGTTGTCAGACACCCTAAATGGAAGAAACATTTTGTTGTTGTCACGTTAAAGCCTCTCAACTCCAGTGTTGGAAGATTTTCATGTTTTGACTTGGCTTGAAGGATCCCTGTGGGTTTAGAAGTCTCAGTGACCCTCTGGCTTGTGAAAACCTCTCAGAATCTTGTTGGATAAACTCAAAACACATGGAGGTCAAGCTGAAAGCAAGAATGTTTTTGTTAGTTCCTAGAAAGTTGACATTTTGGAGATGCATGCTTGTCACTCAACAGTGACGATATATACAGAAAATGTGACAGTGTGCATCACTGTCCGTTTTCAATATCAGTGTATATTTATATGACTCTGTGTGTGTGTGTGTCAGTGGTGAGGGCTTCTGGGTGGGCAAGGCATCTCTGCGCAGCTGGAGGCAGCTGGCTCTGGAGCAGCTGGAAGAGGATGAACATGAAACCAAACACAGCAACGGCCAGACCAACGGACAAGGACCACACACCGCCAACAGCAAAGGTACAGATATCACTGCAGAACAAACTTTATGAACTGGATATGAGTTGGATCACTGATGTGTTTTAACAGCCAGACAGAGAGCAGGAGAACAGACTTTTATTGATATGAAAATATCCCAGAATATTACTGTGAACCCGGCTTGGCCTACAAGCCTGCAGGTTTCATATTGGATTGTCGTGGATTATTGGGCTTGAGGAACACTTTTATAAAAATATTTTTATTTCTCCTATATGAGGTTTTGACTGCATCAGTGTTGCTCTGCAGATGTTATTTCTTGATTAAGGGAAAAAACTCTAAATTGTTGAATTTTAAGAACAGAATCTTAAGTTTGCTACTCATTTATGGATATTATAAGAAGTAGATGGCAATTATAAATGTTACACAGAAAATAATTTCCTGTATTGCATAATTGAATGTTCTGTTTTGTTGCCCTATAATAAAAAATTTAAATCAGCTGTCAGACCATCTGAGCTGTGAATCTTAATCTCTGGTTAACGGTCTCATTGCAGAGTTTGGCTCGGAGCTGTCAGAGGGCAACGAGGAGATGAAGACGTTCAACGAAGACATCCTCTGCAGTCACGGTGCTGATCCAACACTGTCCTGAATTTACTGTTTGGTTCACCTGCCAAGTGCTGCTGAGCCAAATAAGTTAACCTGCTGACAGTCATTTTTATTGGCCGATCAGTATACCTTTTCCATAGAAATGTTTCCTTACCAGCAGTCTCTCACTCACACACACACTTACACACACTCTTATGCACACCTTAATCTGAAGACATTGAGCGGGTCCAGCTGCTGTGTGACATGTTGGTTCTCCTCTGTGTGTGTTTCCTCTGCAGGAGGTCTGAGCATCCTGGAGACGGAGCGGAAGTTGGTGTCGTCGGAAGTTTGGACCAAGCTGAGGGCTTATTTCCCCAAAGCCCCCGAGTTCAACCAAAACCAGGAGCCCTGTCCGCAGTGCCTGGTGAGTGATGCACTGACCCTGCCATGTGTGCTGTATAGCCAGCAGACAAAATAACAGAAACACTTCATGAAAAAGCTTTAAGATCACAGTTAAAAAGGTTGCAACACAGGTTGGTTACCTTAAGCTGAATTCCAGTTAACAGCACTTGTCAGCTTTAAAAGAACCAGGGACACAGTCTGGAAAAGCCTCACAATGCTGTATATATTATTGATAGCAGGACAGCTATTCATAAATGTCCAAGGCCACCGTACAAAGATACATGACGTGTTGTAAGGAGAGTAAAACCTGCAGGCCTGAGCAATGAAAAAGGAATGTGGTCTGATGAGACTTTTCCTACATTCATGCTGTTTTATGTTTGTAGAAGCAGAAGGCTAATTGAAACTGCTTGCTTGATTGTATTTAAATGTTTGTTTTGTAAGCAGTGATCTTAGCAGGGTATCTGTAGGTCTTGTCTTATCTAAACTTTTGCAAGGCCTTAAAAGGTTTTGAGTGCTGTTAAGTGCAGCATTTCAAGTCTCAAATTCAGTTTTTGAAGTCCAAAAATGTTTCCTGGTCATACAGATGTATATTCTGATAGACTAGGTTTTCATTGTCACACTTTCTTCAGTTGCAGAATTGGTCATCTGTTTCAGTCTCATTAGTAGGTTTTAGACAATGTTAAACTTGCAGACTGCTGCTGATACAGAAGCCACAGCATCCACAATAAGTAGTTGTTTCACACTGGTGTGAGCCTGGATCTGTGTGAGCTGTTGTGTGAGAGCTTTTCCTCCTCGCCCATGCAGATGTTGGAGCAGGAGGAGAAGGACAACGAGGCCATCAGTAAGATGATGGCCTTGGACCAGAAGAACCAGCTGCTCAACCTCTTCCAGGAGAAAAACCGGCCAACGCTCACCAAGTGGCCTCAGGTAGGCAGCACACTGTCAGTCTGAGGCTGTGAAAACATCTGCTCAGATCTGTGCAGCTGCGCAAGATCAGATGAGGCTGGAATGATAATGGTGAAGAAATGGGTTCACTGCAGCAGAAAAATTAGGATAAAAATAACAAGAGAAATATGGGTTTGCAAATGTAACTCAGCTGACAGTTATGAAATACATTCAAACACACCATAAAATAGCATCTATATTTGCTTGATTTTATGTATTTCCTGTTATAACAAGTTGTTGGGACAGGAGATAAATCTAAAGTGAAAACCAATGAGAAACATGGTTGAACTTGATCAGAAGAGTGTAGGAGCAGAATTGTTAAAAAATGTATGATTTTTTTTTTTAATCTATCCCCACTTATGCAGCATGAGGTCACCGTTAAAGATACACTGTTTTCCAGGAAGTAAAGTGTTTTAAACTTAATAAATCATTACCACATTGTCACATTATTCGCCAGCTTATACATTTTTTTGGTTGGAAAACTCGATCGTTTTACAACACAAAGGGAGATGTTGCTTTATGGCACAAAAAGCAAAGCGGGTGCTACTCTTTGTGTACCAAGGTATCACAGTGAATTTGATATTGATATGTTAATGTTTAAAATGCAGTATGTAGCACCTTGAAGTAGGACTATGAGAATGAAAATATACAATTATAGCATGGATGTAGGTTGTACAAGATAAGAGGATTAGAATGCCCTAATCAAAAAAAGTAAATGGGAAATAAGAAAATGTAGTTAAAAATTATTAAATGTACTGTGTGAAATTTATAAACATATTAGGATACATTATATGAAGTTTATAGCAAATCCCTCTGCTCTTGCTTTTGTCCCTCCAGAGCACTGATGTACTTTACATCGTCCCTCTGTTCTTTGTGGACGAGTGGAGAAAATTCATCAGGTATGTTTGTTTCTACAGTGAATTGAAGAGGCCACATAAAGGGTGAAAGTGGTGATGTCAACTGTGTTCCTGTGTGTCAGGATAAATGATGTCTGATCCGGCTGGCAGTGGGATTACACATCGGTTTAGCTAATCTAATCTCTCCCGTCTCTCGCTGTGTTTCCCAGGAGGCCGACCAAATCGTCTCCGGTGTCCAGTGTGGGCAACAGCCTGCTGCTCTGCCCCCACGGAGGCTTCATGTTCACCTACGACTCGCTGGTCAACGGAGATGCACAACAGTGAGCGTGACTCATCTTTTTCAGTGTCGATACTCTGATATTTTGTGCCAACATTCAGTATCTACAATTATTTTCATTTTCAAAAAAAAAAAACATGAAGAGTTTCAAATATTCTGTGTCGAATTGAATTATGGTTGCTGTAGTACAGCAAAATGTTTTTGTGGTTCTTGATAGTATTTAGTCTTCATTTTTTACACACTTGGATGTCTGCTTTGAGCATCACAGCAGCCAAAATACATCATTTGTGCCAACCGAGAGTTAATATCATGTAAGATCCTGAAACGTGTCTCTCATGTCGTGATGTTTCCCCCTGCACAGTATAGCTCTGCTCTGGCCCAGCGAATGGGAGGTGATCAGCAGACTCTTCATCGTAGACCAGCCAATCTCCATCCACTGTTCCTGCCAGGCCACGCCCACTGGCCCCGCCCCCCAGTACAACACTCAGCCTGGTAAGACTGGGAACGCTGGGGTGAGTGGGTCACCCCTGCATGCTCATATTCCTGCTTTTATAGATTCATCAGGGCCTCACAAGCCTTGAGAACTCACTGAAAGTTTGTGGATTTGAGAAAAAATATTTTTTTAAATGAATGAGTGGCCTTGAAGACAGAAAATTTCTGTTTTATTATTATTTTTATTTTATTGTAATTAAAATACAGCAGCCGGAGTCAGTATGCTGCAGCCTGTGTGATGCCTAATTTTGATCAGTGCTGTCATGTCGTACCTTGAATTTCACCAAACAAGACCCTGAAAGTCAGTGCAAAGTCCTTTAATTTTATTTCCAAGGGAGCGTGGGAATCCTGATTTGTCTGAATGTCCTTGTTAGGTTGTTGTGCAGCTTGAAGATTTGGCTGTTTGTCTTCCTAGATGTAGATTGTTTACTTGGTCTGTGTCGCTGTGTGCAGAGCTGTGCTGGGAGTGCCGAGAGGGTTTCATCTTCCAGCAGCAGAGGGACCTGAGAGAGTACACCCAGGCCACCATCTACATCCGCAAAGTCATCGAAGACAAGACGGTAAGAAGAATCCAACATGAACTGAACCGTGAACCAGGGTGTTTCTGTGTCTAGGTCACAGAAACACCCTGATTTAGTTTTGGAAAGCCATGGAGAAGTCATGGAATTCATTCTAGTAGCCACAGCCTCAACCCTGTGCCACGACACTGTTTTTTTTCTCATCTCACTGTTTGAGTCTGACTTTGTGTATCTACATTATCCTGTGTGTAGATGATAAAGGAGGCCGGGCCGGAGCCAAACGCCAGCAGCTCAGAGGCGGAGGAGGAGAGGGAAGAGCCCCCCAAGGTGGATGGAGCGAGAGACCCCGACTTCAGCCAGGCAAGTCTGTCAGCACAACACAGCAGCAAGGCAGCAGATTAGTTATACAGGTCAACTGTCTGATATCACTGATACAACAAATGAGAGACTGGGTTCTCTCAAACAGATGTGGAACATTTTCTGAAGAAAACTACTATGTTCGATGGGGAAAGAGCAGCAATAGTGGTAGTATCAGTGTCAGTTGGTAGAACACTTTATCATTCCGTTTATATTACATTTCTACAGCAAAAGAAATTTTAAATTACACTGAGAATTAAATATTTTATTGACTTTATTTGAAACTCCTTGACTGCATCCAGTGAGGGTGGCATTGGGACTGGCTTGATAGTTTTGGGGTTTTTTGATGCAAGATAACAAGTCTTACCTTGTAGTCATGTGACTTCTCTCATCCAGTCAGAGGACGCCGCGAAGCGTCTGAAGCTGAGCGACGGCAGCGCAGCAGCATCAGCAGCATCAGCAGCATCAGCGAGTCCTGTTTCTGTGTCCAGTCTGACCAAACCAGGAGGGATCAGGAGGAGCACCCGGCACCGGAAACTAAGAGGAGAGAAAGCACTGATCGTCTCCGCCAACCAGACGCTGAAGGAGCTGAAGATACAGGTCAGAGCTCAAAATCCAGTTCTGTCCAGAAACCTGAGACTATTAAATTGAATTGCTTTGGACGGGACTGATGCAGTTTATCAGTTGACGATATATGCGGCTGACATCGACTGCTTATGACAAATTAGATGTGATCTGATTATTGTCGTCCACCTTTGATAGGATGAATGAATGAAATCCATACTACTGGGTTTGTTGGGGTCGGGCAATATGGACAAAAATATTTTCCCAGTATTTTTTATTTTTTTCGATTGATAATGAAAAAAATAAATAAATGTTTAATAATTCTTCATTTAGAGTTTGTAGAGTGTTTTGCCTGGGACTAAAACGTGAGGAAACTAGAAAGTTATTGAATTTTCAAATATTAAAAACATTTCAAACATTTGTGAGAAGCTGAAGACAAAATGAAGCAGAAAGCCACTGCAAATAGACATTTTATTGAAAATAAATCCTTAAAGTTTCCCAGATCTTTGTCTTTGCAAATTTTATCATGGTAATTATCGTGGTATTGTCGGGTTCTCCTGGTTGTCTGTTTGGAAGCGTTTAACCTAAACTGGCTCTAATGGAAAATTTTAGATTTTTCTGTCATTATCCTATAAATTTGTTTGAGTGTTTGTTGTTATTACTGTTTCTGGGGGAAAACTCTGAATATTTGTGTGCTTTGGATTTAAAATAATCAAATTTAAGGTATTGCATATTAGCACATACCTTCTTCAAAAAAAGAACAAAACAAAATTATATAAGTGTGTACCTTATCAAACCTTAAACAGGATAAAGTTTTTGTTAGGCTGCTGACAAAATCCCATTTTTGTTCTCTAACAGTCATTTTCACTCATCAAATCTCGGCTAAGTAGGACGTTTCGTACTGTAGGATTTTTCAAGCGTATTTTCGTCTCAGTAATGAGCATCATGACCCCGACACTCTGTATTGACAGGCAGTGTGTAGTCTCTATACCAAGTTCCCATGAATAACTCCCTGTCTGTCCTGCAGATCATGCACGCCTTCTCTGTGGCTCCATTTGACCAGAACCTTTCCATCAATGGAAAATGTCTGACAGACGACTCGGCCACGCTGGGCAGCCTGGGCGTCATTCCAGAGAGCATCATCTGTCTCAAGGTACCGACACAGCAACTGGCTCTGACTCAAACTGTGACTGTTAGCCGGCTCTTGTGAAAGGTTACTGTTTATTTATATGAAAATGTCTTGAATTATTACTTTGAAGTTGGATCGGTCAGTTCCTGTGTGCAGAAGATTTCCCACCAGTGACCAAACTGACAGCAGATTTTAATTTGACCCAGCATGGAGAATCTGCAGCATCTCAGTGGAGACAAAACACTCTGCAGACACACTTCCTGATTAAAGATTATAAAAAGGGATGATGACAAACACAGAAGCTGGTTTTCTTTGGTCCAACATCGTCTTGTCTTTGTTTCCATGCAGGCTGATGAACCCATAGCAGATTATGCAGCAATGGATGATGTGTATCAGGGTGAGTGTTGTCATGTTTCCCTCTGCTGTACAGCTGCATGACATTTTAACTCTGTGAACACAGGATCATGATGATGCCAGTTTCTTATGTCTTATGTTATCTTCTGCTTGTTCTTCCTCAGTGAGAATGCCTGAAGAAGGATTTAAAGGTGAGCTCTATGTTGAATAATTTTTTATTCTTTTTTTTCCCTTTTTCTTTCTAGAGCAAATGAGTTCAGCATTTAGTGTTTGTCCTTCACTGATGCCATAGTAAAGTTGAGCAGGACACAGACTGCAGTAATAAATGTGATTTCTGAGGCATTACTCCTCCTCTTGGCCTCTTTAACACCATAAATATAAAAATAAATTCAGCACATCCAACTTGCTTTATGTAGAATGTTTAAGCAGCACATTTTAATTCTTCTGTGTAATTATTAAAGCACCAGGCCATTTTTTGCACGTTTTTACCCATTTGATACACCGGATGCATACCATTTACATAACTACCGACCATTTTTCAAGTAATTCTGTTCCAATATGTACTTAGGTTTCCCTGATTTAAAAATTTTAAATGTTCAGATGAAAAACTGTCCTTAAAATTCTCTGCTCATCCAGTTTAGGTTTAAAAGTTGTGAATGTTTGAATTTAGGATTTAACTAAATTATTATCACACAACAATAAAGTAACTTTGAGGAAAACCCAGACACGATGTTCAGTGTGATGGATTAACAATTTCAAGCAAGTTTAAAGTCTCTGCATTGTGATTTTTGAACCAAACTGAAATGACTGGAAATGAATGGCTGCCTGGAAGGAAAACACATTCAAAACTATTCAAACATGCTAAAACAAATAGAGTGTGCATAGGCAAATGGTCTGTAGTAATGTACAGTGTGCTTGCATATGGGCTGAAACTTTATTTCTTTGAAGCCTGTGATCATATTGATTGTTGGTGGCCAGCTCTTTCTGAAATGAATGATGAGGTGAATTTATATTAATTTATTTTACTGAATGGTTCTTCTTCTGTGTTTCTCTGCAGGCACTGGGCTTCTCAGGCACTGAGGAAAACTTGCTTTAGCTATGCTTGA
Organism: Neoniphon sammara; assembly: GCA_900302535.1. NCBI lineage: Eukaryota > Metazoa > Chordata > Actinopteri > Holocentriformes > Holocentridae > Neoniphon > Neoniphon sammara. Next base: position 6,352 of record OMKZ01009867.1, on the reverse strand, counting down.
ATTGGACGGACGTTGGACGAAAATCACAGAGGCTTGAATTTGTCAAGTGTCCATACACAAATAAGTGCTTTAATTTGTTTTGTTTTGTTTTGTTTTTTTTTTTAGTTTTGAGTAGGTTTTCTTTGATAAAACTGTGACTATGTTGCAAATCCGCTGTTTTTATTAGTTTGTTTGTTTGTTTTCCTGTAAAATAAATAAAAGATTTGCTGGCTTTTGATATTTAAAGTTCCCAGTACATTCTCAAGGACTTTGTGATAGTGCTTTTTGCCCTGACTCAATAGAAACGGGTTGAGGAAGCTAAGTGATATCTTGTAGACTGGGGCTCTGCTTCAGTAAGCTTCTGTCACTTTAGAAACTTGGCTTGGTTTTAGACACCTTTTTTTATAATTAACAATGAAAGGAAATCTTTTTTCTTTTCGTTTGTGGTCCCGTTCAGTCGAAGCTTGTGGTCTCACTGCAGTTTCTTCAGACACATCAAATGAATGCACGAGTAAATATCAAGTACTACACATGTAACTGCTCTTCATGTTTGAACATTTATTACCTCAGCAACAAAAGTTATAGAAATATACTCCATGTGGCGTTTAGAGATAGATAGCTACACGGTATGTATAGGCTGATTTCCTGCAGGAGTTCATGGTTCCAGGTGAGAGGCAGAATGCAGGCAGTGGTATGTACTATTCTTTTCACTGTTATTTCATATGGACAATAAAGATATTTTCAAATCAGTGTGTCCTCAGTTACTTCCACCTGATAAAATGACAAACCTACACGTAATATTTGTGGTGCAGTGTTTATTAAAATTATATAATTATGTTCATAGTCTCATAATTTGGATTTTGTTTGAGTGCTTTGAAGACAATGGTGGCCAACACTGCTTCATAGAAAGGATTTTAATTTTTAATGTTCTCATTGTAATAAACTTGTACATTACAATTGCAGCTAGTCTTTTTTGCTGCGTTCAATACAACTGACTTGTAATTCTGATATAAATGAGCGTTCATTTCTCTTAGTTCAAGCTTGTTTTTTAACGAGTTTAAATGAACGCAGCGTTAGAACTGTAGCATGGTCTCACCGATTTGCGCATGCGTGGTAAGTCAGGTCTTCGGTATATTTTTTTTTTCTTCCGTCGCCATTTTCAAAATAGCTAAGCTTTATTGCGCAGCCAAGAATTGTTCGTCAACGAAGTTTAAATAAAGCGCTGGATCATTTGAATAAGATTCAAGGTAAAGACCATGAAGGAAACTGCATGTCGGATGATGGTCTGGGGTTTATTCAGAGATTAACGGCTATTCTTCCCCCCCCAGGAGATTTCTTACCTGAAGTTAATCACATTTTCCCACAGATTAGCTTTAGCAGCTACCGTCGACAGCTGGCTAGTTTGCACATTAGGTAACGTTAGGCTTGAATCCGACCTGCAGAAACCTCAGTTTACACTGATGTTATGTTAACGTTAATTTACCGAAACCGGAGCCGTGGGCACACTGTGAAATAAACGTTTTACGGAGCTGCTCGTGTTGTCACAGATTTTGAGAGGAGCCCCTTTTCTACGTTATCTAGACCTGAGGTTGTTCATGAAATAACGTTACCTCATGACCTTACTACAATACCTAAATAACAGCGATAAACCCCATGGCAGGGCGCTGTAAAATATGGGCCATTTCATTTGTAATGTTTCACAGGCCTTACAAATTCTTATATCTCCCAGTCCAGATAATGTGCCTCTCTTTATTCTGCCAAACTCCATATAAAATTCTGGTAATATATTGTTGCCGTACCAATTCGTAAACATACACAACTCACAGCCCAGCGCCCAAGACCTCTCACTACTTTTTTCTGACAAACTCTCATTCGGCATATAACGTTTCTTATTTCACCAAAGCTTCACCTTTTCTAGCTGCCCCTGATTATTCACAGCCATCCAGAATACACAGGTGGGGGGCGTTAGCAACCAGCTGTCAACCAATTCTAAAAGCAGAAATTTTGTTGTTTGGTGGATCGGATGTATGCCGAATTTACCAACAGACTCTAATTATTAAGTATGGGTACTAAACAATTTTATACTTTCTGTTTATATTCCCTGAAAAGCAAGTGAACATAAACCTGCCAGAATTTTAAATGGATATCGGTCAAATTTTCTCTCCCTCTCTCCCTGAGCAGAGAATGGAGCTGCCCAACTACAGCAGGCAGCTGATGCAGCAGCTGTGGGCCCTGAGGAAAGAAGGCCACTTCTGTGACTGTACTATCCTGGTGGGAGACAGTCAGCACCGTGCACACAAACTGGTGCTGGCCGCCTCCAGCATGCTGTTCAGGTAGTCCCCCAACACCCACCGAGGCCTTTAGGGATCATTATGTTAATGGACAAACCACACAAAGTCATTGACCTTGAGTAAAAGAAGCTCCAGCCGTGGTTTGAAATGGTAAATGCCAAAGGCTTCTGTCTGGAGCTGCCATTTTGCACCAACGTTAAACAGTCATACAGGGTGAAATTCATCTTCGAAGAGGACAGAGAACAGTTGGCCTCAACAGACAAGAATGCCATGCAGCCACAAAACATGTTGGATTTCGTGTAAACTCAGTGTGCCTCACATAAGAAAAATCACATTTATTACAGAGTTAAAAATCAAACACAAGCATGAAAAAGTCTGATTCTGATCTGTGAAAAGAGACTTCTCTTTGTCTGTCAGGTCTCTCCTGGACGGTTCGGACACCATCTCCATCGACACGGCCGTGGTTTCCTCACAGGAGTTTGGTTGCCTGCTGGACATGGTCTACACTGGCAGGCTGCCCGTGGGCAAGCACAACGTCAGCCGCATCGTTGCCGCCGCAGACAGCCTGCAGATGTTCGACGTGGCTGTCGGCTTCAAGAACATCCTCAGCAGCATCACCACACAGCCGTCCACGCAGAGCCGGGACGCCCAGCT
>OMKZ01009866.1:1067-46090 GCA_900302535.1 Neoniphon sammara | reverse complement strand
CGGCGGCCTCCCCTTCGGCCTCGGCTGGACCGCTGGGGCGTTTGACCTTGTCGGGGTTCTGCTCGCAGAATCTCCGGTACACAACCTCGATTTTTAAAGAGTCGTGTCCCACAAATGGCTTCCACGTCCTCTTGTCTTCTTTGTAAAACCACCGCACCTCCTCCGGTCCCAGCTCGGTGACGACCTCGCCCCGGTGCCTGGAGCCGTTGGACCGGTTCCGTTTCTTGGCTGTGACATTCCCGTCACTCTCGGTGTAGTTTGGGTCGATATCCAGATACGCCGATCCCGAATATTCTTCCTCCACCAGGCCCAGCATCATTCCGTCCTGGGATAACCGGTGGTGGTCGCTTCGTAACAGCGGCAGGTGTCTGTCCAAGCCGGGCTGCGCCGGGTCCATCTCCCTGGGAATGACGGTGTCTCCCATCGGGTCCTCGTCGTAGGACACGAACACATCATTTGCCATATCCCAGTCATTACTGCTGACAGAGTTATTCTCCGAGCTCTGTTGGCGAACAGTCGATTTATCCTTTAAATTGCTCATGACTTCGCCCCCCAAAGTACTCAATACATGGAAATCATCCAATATAACATTAGTTATGATGTCCCTACCACCAGGCTACCATGGATACCAGATTAACGGTTTCTGTGCCCCCAACTGGTAACATCTGTACGCCGATTCTGCCCTGGCTGTCCCCCGACAAAATAGCTTAGCATTATATAGTTTAAAAATATTAGCCTGAATAATTTACGCCACGCATTTCCCATCGCTTCTCTACCTGCTCACAGTAGTCCAAGCCCATTTTACCCGAATTACCGCTAGATAAATCAATGGACGGTTTGTTAGCAGCGGTGAGGGATCCGGTGTCAAGATAACGAGAATAAAAATGATACTTCCGGTAAAGCATGTTCACAATAAATCCCTCGTCGAAGAACGGATAGAAACAGGTTGTAAATAGTGCCGATGAGAAACTAAGGGTATATTTAAGAACTAATATATAATGAATGGAAGTATACTTGTTGTTTTTTTTATTTTTTAAGTGCCCTTCTGAAACCATAATCAAAATCATAGTTGTGTGTCAACTCTTGTTTTGAAGGCAAGTTCAAAACATTTCCGCCGGTAACATTTGGTTAGCTTGACGCAATAGGTGAGTGCATTGCGCAGTGGAGCCGACTGGACGCACAGGCTTCCGTAGTTCCATCCAGGAACTGCCTGTCATGGACGTTGTTTATCCGCGGATGTTATCTTGATTGGCCTATTCTTGGACATTAATCATAGGAAATGGCAGCCGTATTTCTAGTAACACTGTACGAGTACTCCCCTTTGTTCTACATTAGTGTCGTGTCCCTATGTTTTGTTATTACCGCCGCCATGGTGCTCGGCTGGTGAGTAATGTCACATACTAGCTAGCTTAGCTAGTGTCATAGCAACCCATCAGTAATCGTTATGTCCTGACTGACTTTATTTTAGTCGCGTATCCCTCATGTTTAACAAGCTTGTGCCATTTTAATCCACGTTATGTCCATAACCATTAGAGTTTGAAGTAACTACCATTACAAATATTTGCAAATAGGTTGCTTTAGGCATGACGCCGTCTGATTGGTTAATAGTAAATTATGGTGTTTGATGTGGCCGACCCACTCCCACGGCCACACACACAACACTAGGTTACATCCCAGACAGTTATTCCTAACCTCACCATTGGTCTCAGCAGCAAAGGGCTAGTTTGATCTTTCTTTTTTGAAATTGCCTGTTCATGACATGCAGTCAAACTCTGTTAGGACAAAAATATAGAACAAAATATAACAGGCCAACAAAGACCCTTTTTCTTAAATCCATGCTTTAAATGTATGAGATGAATTTAGTTTGTGTTTATACACTCAAAGGGAAATACTTCTTATATCCACGTTGCTCTTACTACAGAATCAGCAGAAGCTATGAAATATATACATAGATTTGAATGCTTTCTCAGAACTACTTTCCCCTGCGTCATATCCTGCAGGTTTGGGTTTGATGTCCCAGTGATCCTGCGCAGCTCTGATGAGGCAGAGTCTGTCCTGCCAGCTCCAGAAAAGCGAATGGTTCAGGTCACCAATCCGTTTGCCATGGAGATGGGATCTGGGCTGGCTTCTGTCGGTGGTGAGAACGGTTACAGTTGATGAATTTTTTTTAAATGTGATGCTATACTATTTTCTACATTTTTTAAAAAAGTATGAGCTATGCTATGTTCTTTTTGAATAAATAATAGCAGTAGTAGAAACCTGAACTTCCTGGTTCTACATTTTAACTTTAGCTTTTTGACTTGTATCCCCCCAAAGTCGACAAATGTCTACTCTAATCTCCTTTCACAAGCATAAGTAAGCAAGATGATGAACTTTGACACCCCCCCACCCCCACCCCCTCCAGACGGTGTGTCTCTGAGGCCTTGCTGCCTGGAGCCCTGTGTCCTGAGCTGTTTCTGGGGCTGTGGGGTTCACGCCGTGCAGGGGGCGCTCCAGGCCCACCAGTACGGCCCCAGGCTAAACACCCCGCAACGCTTCCAGGAGGCCCTGCACTTCCAGTACAACCACTGCCAGAGCTTCCAGTATCCTTCATAATCCTAACAAAGATTTGCAGGAAACAAGGTTATTTGTATGTTTAAATGTGCAGCTCAGTAGGAAGAACATGGTACAGACTGTTACAGGATTCAGATGCTTAAAGGGGAATGCTGCCCCTTTTTAGTGGTAAAATATATTTTTCTCTATGGTTCGGGAGTACTGTGATAACAAGCAAAAAGTTGGGGTCAATTGTGAAAAATTGCGAAGCCCGGCAGGTGACATGAGCACTTTACGTATCTCAGATGCTGAATCGCCTTTTCTTTATAATGCACGATCAATAGAAGTGCGGATTTAAGACATGAAACTGAGTTTATTTAGTGTCTCCAAGCCATCATATAGAAAATGTGTGTTTTTGCCTTTGCATCCATAATATAAGAAGTTTTAATGTTGGTCTATGGCTTACATACATCGTTCCCAAAGCAGCTCTTTATGTTACATCCCTTCACCAAACCCTCAGTATCGGCAGTGAAGACAGAGAGGAGCGTCACACACAGATGCCCGCTGAACAAGGCATCACAGATTTTGGTCTTTTGCCAAGGGAGCGCTACCCACTAGTGGCGGTGCTGACACTGGCAGAGCCCGAGGCCAGAGATGCTTACAACATTGTGAGTCCCACTAACAGCTCCCACTCGATAGGAAATGTTGTTTTTCCTCAATAAAAAACACTTTATTGGGTGTAGAAAATGTGACATCCCATCGTTGAATCCAGCAGTAACCTGTTGTAATTGCTGGTTTGTTATTTTAATCCTATGTGTGTCACCTAGAATTTGTTTTGTTTTTGTTTGTTTGTTTGTTTTTTTGTTTTATTTTTTCTCATGGGGTGTTTTTTATGAGGCCCTGTGATTTTCCATGTCTCATAACGCAGTTTATACCATCTTTTATTTCTCCATATGCATAAACCAGACAACCAGATACTCATTATCCACTGTTTTTCCTCTCTCAGGTGGCCAGCGTCACAGTTGTTCATGTGCCTGATGACAAATACAACCTTTCTGCACGGATCCTGTTCCAGTACCTTCTCACATCACAAGGGAACATGTATGAGTTAAAGGTAATCTATGTCACATTTCATCTGACACTTGGTTTCTTCGGCAAATTCACACAAGACGTCAGCTAGCTCTTTGTCACTAGGAAACTCTTTACAGTTTTTAGTGCTCTCCTCTTTTTTTGAATCCTGATGAGCCCACAGAGCTGGAAACAGCAATGCTGATCTCTGACAGTTTGATAATGGTTATCCAGTGAACAAAGTGACATGATAAACATCTCCTCTGGCCCCTGCAGCCTCTCTTCATGTCAGCTGAAAGTGGCGGACTGTCTGGGCATCCTGATCCAAACCAGAGCACCGAAGCTCCAGAGCCACAGGATGGGCAGTCCAGCAGAGGTGAAGAGAGTCCAGCGACAGAGGAGGAAGAGATGGACTGGTCTGAAGGAAAGGGCAGAGACTGTGTGGTTTGTCAGAACGCATCAGTGAACCGAGTCCTGCTGCCCTGCAGACACGCCTGTGTGTGTGACAGCTGTGTGTCGCACTTCCAGCACTGCCCCATCTGCAGGGCCTTTGTTATCGAGTCCTTTGCCCTGTTGCAGAGGCCGGCCACAGAAGTAGAATAAGGCCATGTTTAACAGCTTAATGTAAAAGATACTGTACAGCCAGCTGACTACCACTGCAAAATAAGACCTGATAGGGCACTCAAGACCATGACACAAAATATTGATTTTAAAATAATTTCACAACAACCTAAAGTCATTTACAAGCTACTATTAAAAAGGAATAGTTCAGATGGGCTGCAGCGATAGCAACATAAACAAATCCAGTAAGACTGCAGTTTAACCTTTAACCAATAGCCAAAGGCTTTGAGTTCCACATTTCTAACCTCAGTTAGCCGAGCAGGAGCCAGGTGTCACTAGTTAATTTGATGACAAATCAACAACATTGAACCATTTCTTGACTGCGGAGTGATATAACCAGGCTAAATGTCACTCTTTAAAATAACAGATCTTAGAATTAATCAATTGGCCAATCAGAGTATCAAACAAGGTGTGTAATGAAGTCAAATGATTTCCAATAAAATCAACTACCAGCACTTTATATCCGAAATAGAAAATATTAAAGAGAAACTCTGGAAACTGAGGTTAGAAACATGGAAGATTTCTCAAACATTACTTCTAATTTACCCTGAGAACGAGAAACTTCTGACTGCAGGCCGCACTTTAATGGATTTGTTTTTGTTTCTGTGCTAACAGTTCTGCTATAGTTTAGCCATGGATGCTAGCTATAGACTTAGCTGTGGGGAACTATTTTCTGGGGTGGAAGCTTGTTACATTTTAGCATTAGTAAAGTCATTTCTGATTAATATTTCACGTCAAACGATTGTTTTTGTGAAGTTTTAGTGTCATAAGCAGGATAATGCACAGCCAGCTGGTCATTATCACAAAATAGGCCTCGACAGACCGAATCAACCTGTGAACAGAGAATAAGCAGTGTTGTTGCAACAAACACAATATCATGTTTTTCACTAAGTTCAACGTTTGAATTATGTGAGCAACATAATCTTGATTTGTTGAGTTCATAACCGGAGAAAATAAGTTGTTTTCACAGCTGTTTGTAAAGAATGTAGATAAGAGAGCGTTTGTTATATTGTCATGTACAGTTTATTTATGACTCCAGAGTGAAATGTATTAGTTTTTAAAATATGATAATGCAAGTTGGAACGTTGTTTTACCTCTTATCAGGACCGGTTAAGTATTATATTGCACACGGTTGGATCAACATGAGGTTCATAAAGGTTGATGCTGATGTTTTGGTCCAGTATTTTGGCAACTTTATTTTTGTACTAGCCTGCAGGAAGCCAGTGCTTTGCACCAGTATTCAATCAATGTTTTTCACGATGTGATCAAACTTTCTGTGCCCCAAAATTTTCAAGTATTTAGTTTGTCCTGTAGAATTTTATTTGTCAGGATGAAATAGAATCTGAAACAGCATTTATATTATTATGGGTCACTAAAACTCTTCAACCCCTAACTATCATTTTAAATGGGATAGCAGCCAGTTATCACAGGGTGACTACATGGTTGTTGACCTGTGAAGAAATAGTTTACTATATATATATACACACACACATATATATATATATATACATATATATATATATATATGTGTGTGTGTGTGTGTGTGTGTGACTGAACAATTAATGGGAGAAAACATGCAAAGAAAATGTTAAATTGTATGCAGCCATGGTGAAGAATAAACCTGCATATTAATGTGGACCTGGACATGACTGGCCTGTTATCTGTTTTAATGTCTGTCTCAATATGTCTGTTGGACCCTGCTGGAAATAAAAAAAATTCCTGAGCATTTCCCTACAAGAAAAATATATTCACAATTTTGAGGGGTAAAATAAAAACTCTTGAGCTCAACTCTTCCAAGGCTGCCCTTGATTCTGTAGTTTTCCATCACATACTTTTATGTAACTGCTGACTGCATGAAAATGGTCTGGTAGGAAAATGCTAAATAAATTATAGATGTTTTGCCCTCAAAAACACTTAAAAGCAGTGAAGTGTTAGAAAAACATGCTGACATGACATACTGGTCAGATTTTTACTGAAAAACAAGGACAGCGAGTTATGTTCTAAGGTTTTTATTATTTCAGTATATGAAGTTATAATTTTATACAAGTGTTCATCTGATGGATGCAAGAAATGGTCACCGCCTTCAATCCTAAACAGTTGTGAGGCAATTCAGACTAAGAAGTGGGAACAGGATCATACTGCGGTTCTGAATGTATTGCTCGAGGTCACTTTGTTGGCAACTGTAAAGAAACTGTACTATTTCTAATGGAGCTTCCCACAAACGTACAAAAACAAAGTAACAAAGTGTATTTTTTCTTTTTCTGGCCTTTATGCAATACAACACAGCAAAAGCAATGAAAAGGTTCAGTTACAGAAAAGGACTTTGACACAGAAAGGCATTATACAGGCTTGTAGTCCAGCTTGGATTCCAACTTCTTTGAATCGGCCACCTTGCGCACGGCTTTCATGAAGTCCTCCTGAGTGACGTACTCACGGTCAGAACGGATGGCAAACAGACCTGGTTGGAAAGAAACGGGAAAGTCCAGATGAGTAAAGCCACGTGTGTGAAAACATGCTGAGGAAACAAGACAAATCGACTGACTGGCGACGTCTGAGTCGGTTACCTGCTTCTGTGCACACGTTTCTTAGATCAGCTCCGTTGAAACCGTCCGACAGCTTCACAATGGCTTCGAAATCTGAAAACACAAAATAGGTGTTTAAGTGTAAATGTCTCGCCTTGGCTTGTATTTCCTTGTGCATTCGCTCTCTCATCCTATGTTTACAGGAATATTGTCAGGGCACTGTTCCCATGACCTTTGACCTCCTAAATATTTGTCATTTGCAATGTTGGTGCTCTTGAGACAAAATTTATTATACTGCTGTGCCCAGCTCAAGTCTCACTGGATATCAGTGTGAGCTAAGAGCCTACAGATGTAAACATTTAACATTTTGTCATCTTCAAACTTAATGAGCAAAAATGATTTCTTGTGGATTAAGAAAAGCTGCTGATAGTACAGGACACCTAGCTTATGAGCGTAGGTATGACTGTTGATCTATAACAGTCAACTTGCGCTGTTGGACGAACATGAAAATGCTTTGCACAGTATGAATGCACCTGCTGTGTCCATATAAGGAGCGCAACATTTGGATTAGGTTTGATATTCATAAGTCATTACAAGCAACCAGTGCAAAGATCAGAGGCACAAAATACTTTTGTGATGCTACAATAATCACGTACAAATAGAGAAAAGCCTGAAATAAGAGCTGAAGAGAGCAGGTGAAAAGATATCTATGTTTAACTCAAAGACAGGAGCTTATCACAGCCAGCAGAGCAGAATGAACTTGAGGTGGTGGTGATTTTCTTAACAAACCTATTTCTCCGTGCTTGGTAATGGGACTGGAGTGGATCTTCAGGATGTCCAGACGAGCCTGTTCGTTGGGCAGCTCGATATCTGTGAGGAAAGAAGAAAAAGAAAGAAATGAACACACTGACGTCACGATGCAGAACTGATCGTCTTGTTGATGCTGAGAGACGAGGGTCGAGCGAGCGAGCGGAAGGAAGGGCTTACGGATTTTGCGGTCCAGCCTGCCAGGACGCAGCAGGGCGGGATCCAGAGTGTCGGGCCTGTTGGTGGCCATGATCATCTTTACTCTGTGCAGGGTGTCAAACCCGTCCATCTGGTTCAGCAGCTGAGAGGAGAGAGGGATTAGGCACCAGAAAGCTCGGCCAATCAGTGTATATGTTTGGCTTTAATTCATCTACGCGTTGTGTTTAGTTTCACTATTGAGATGATTATGTTGTTAGTGTCAGAATGGTTTTTCATCTGCGGTGAAACAAACTCCACTGCTCCACGGCTTTGTGGCAGTAAAACAAAGTGGATCTTGAGGGATTAGCTGAAACGAATCCTAACCTAATCACATTTAATGTGATTGAGGGGTTTGGGATTCATTTAAAGTGTCAAATATGCTGCTCTCTGATGGGAGTTGCACACGTTTGATTTATTCTGCCTCTGACTTGATTATGCAAACCTTGCCCTTACTCTTTTTTGCCTGCTCTATTTGATATTTATGATGGAAGAACATTTTCATCAGGTAACTTTAATATAAAATTTTTAATGCATTTCATTTACTGCAACTGAGAAAAGTGGATTGATTTCACCAAGTTTAATATATTACAAATTAAGCATAAAACAGGTTCAAGAGTAACCACCTTCCAGTATTATTTATGAAAATAGTACTCTGTCCAACAATGAATATTAATTTCGTCTGTTCCTGGCAAGTATAAAAATCCCTCAGTCAGACTTTACATTTCTATACTGATTACAGTGTCTTAGTAAAAATCAGCACCCTTAGAGGCACGTTTTGCATAATGAAAAAGCCGATTTATGAGTGATGAGCTGTGCAGCAAACTTGCAGTTTCTTTTCTGTATGGAACTGCCCTTTGCCAGCAGCTCCTCACAGTGTGAGACGCACCACTCTGGTTTGATTTACCTCCATCAAAGTCCTCTGAATCTCTCTGTCAGCAGAGGTACCCTCGGAGAAACGACGACCACCTTACAGGGAAGAAGCAGACTAAGTTATGATGCATTCAGACTGACAGAGACACCACAGCATTGAGACATAATGCATAGAGAGGCAGCAGGTAATTGATCAACCCGTGTGCAGAATGTGAGCCACGAGCTTCATTTTCTTTCCATCATTCATTTTTATGTATGCAAATTTCTGCATAATCTGTTTACTCTGAGCATGTCTGTGCTAGTGCGCTGCCTGGCTCTGAACTAAAATTCCCAGTTGTGGCAATAAAAATTTTAAACTTGCGATTGGAAATCTGAAAAAGCACGAAATCATTGGGAAAACACAAAAATCTCTACAGAAAGTGAATATGAGTTGTGCATTCCAGCGAGGGTAGGAAAAATACATGCCACACTCTTGCGTGCACAGACTCTTCCTTATTATATTTTCACACACAGTATCTAAGACATCATTGATTAGATTGACAAAACTTTATTATATTTATTATAAAAATTATCATCTCAATAGGTCAAAACAAGGTGACAATTTGATACTGACTGATTTGCCTGTTTAGGAGCTGCATCATTTGAGGGTATGATGCATTTGCTGTTTCCTTATTATCTATTCAACTGTTAGATTTAACCGTTCCCTTCTTGCTTTGGGAGGTTGTTTTGTTTTCTCGGATGTTTCTGGAAAACCACCACACTCGGTGTCACTCACCAATGGCATCAATCTCGTCCATGAAGATGATGCATGGCTGATGGTCCCTGGCGTAGTTGAACATCTCTCGGATCAACCTGGCACTCTCTCCGATGTACTTGTCCACGATGGAGCTGGACACCACCTGCAGCACACACATGACACCAACGCATGAGCTTCTCCCTGGGCAGCAGTATGTCGATAAACCAGGAAAGTGTCGCTGCTACTCACCTTGAGGAAGTTGCAGTCCAGCTGACTGGCCACTGCTCTGGCAAGTAGAGTCTTCCCAGTGCCTGTTAAAGGAATTGATAATAAATAGCAAATACAAACTATATACAGAAAACAGACTCAGAGATGGCTGAAAATTCACTGTGGAGATGGGACGTTCTTCTCCCGCGCCGCATTACTCTGTGATTAAGACTGGCGAGAGTTTTTTTTACATAAAAATCTTGCCCTGTGCAGTTTTAATACTTAACAGGACCACAATTAATAAGTGCTTGTGTGGATCTGCTGACCTGGAGGCCCGTAGAGCAGGCAGCCTTTTGGAGGGATGATTCCCACTCTCTGGAACAGCTCAGGGTTGGTGAGAGGCAGCTCAATCACCTGACAGAAAACAATGAGTCAGTGTTAGCATTCATTTAGCACTGCTCGCCCCCACAGATACAAAAAGGTTAATACTATAAAAAATCATTAGCTGGCTTTACTGCCCAGCTTCCCCAAAACTAATAAAAACACAACAACAGCACAATAAACAGTATCATGATATAAGTACCCAATCAAAGCCTTTGTTTAACTACAACAGCTAGTGGAAGCAATCCGGATAATTTTAAAATCCATCTGAATCTGGATAACATGTCATATGAGCAAAGAGTGCATATACAACAGTTTTGTATTTCTTTTCCAAACACACTCTTACATAGCAGAGGGGCTGTTCTTTGTATCAGATGCTGAATAAAGACTCTTAACCGTACCTCTCTCAGCTCACGAATCTGTTCAGACAAGCCTCCAATCTCAGAGTACGAGACGCTGCCAGGATCCTCATGGGACATGTTGTATACCAGGGGGTCGACCTCTCTGGGCAGGTACCTAAGCAAGCAGAGGGAACACACCTGCTGAGCACAGGGGCTACACTAATGTTGTATGGGGTAAAGAATGGAACAGAGCAGTAGAATCACATAAAAGAGCAAACAGACAGAAAACATGTTCGTCTTCAGCTCCACAGTGTGCGCTTTTCACAGCAACACCAGACTGTTTGTATCAGAGCAACTCATCTTTGTCAATCCAATCTGCCCCTCCACCTTCTGTCCCTGTGGTATATTAGTACTCTGAAATATTGTATAATGAATTCAATGTGATGAATGCACCCAACATACCTCATGATAGTGAGGGTAGTCATGTCCAAAGCCACTCTGGTGCCTGGCTTGAGCTGTGACTTGTCCAGCTATGAAGAAACGTGTCATATTAAGTAAAATATTCTGAACACTGATGTTGAGACTGATTGGGCTGTGAAGACAATTTGTGCAATTTTAACACCCCATTTGCTTGAGCTAAGACCAAAGAGTTTTCATCTCCTTCACCAAGAAATTTATGCAAATCAAGCTGTGGTGCAAACAAACCCTCAAAAAGAACACTGCTGAAGCGATTATCCCTCTGTACAACCAGTTGAAAGTGTATACTGCATGCTTCAGCTGCAAGACTAATCCACTAAGATTGACACTCTTATGTCCTTAAGGCTCTTTGTATCTGGAGGATTCTGTGATGTGAGGGATTGGAAAACCTCTCCTTTCTCTGCCTGAGGATGCCCACATCTTGAACCAAACACAGGAGCCTTTCTGTGTTGCCAAACTGATCTCTGTGCAAAGTTTTTATGCTACCTTTTAAAGGTTCTTTTAAGTGGTACAGTAATATGGGGGAGCTGGGGTTGCAAAATGTTAGTGAATTGAGCGCAGTCCCATTTTGCATGGCCTCGTCCACAAATATTAAATATTATTGTGAGCAAAATTGGAGGATTAAAATGATTTGCATATGTATGACCATGTCAAGCACAAAGAGGCTTTATTTTGTGAGCAACGCTGTTAGGCTGCTTACTGCTCACGGTTAGTGAACTGCATGGATTTCTTTTTTAGTCATTTTAATGACATATCATGCATGCACAAGAATTACTGTTCTCAATACATCAGCTCAGCACCTACCTGTCTGCGGCATCCAACCACATAGCGAGGGCCATTGGTGGCCTTAACAATGACTGTAACAAGAAACATAAAATAAGTATTTAATAACTAAGCATTTATTTTAATGTATTTAAAAGGTAAAAGTGAAATTTCTCACAATAAACTTACATTTCTCCTCAGTCAGCTGTTTGAGCACTTCACCAACAATCTGAAAGAAACAAGCCAGAAGGTTAATAAATAAAGTAATAATAACCAGTCCGGACTCAGCTCCTCTGCCTCCTAGCTGCCCAGTGGTTAAATGACCTCACAAATCTGTTTCAAACAACAGTCACTCACCATCTTCCACCATCTCCTTTTCTCAGCAGCCCTTTTGACATGAAATAGTAGGAAAACACAGGTGTTGCTAGTGACATTAATGGTTTTGTTCCCTTTAGGTACAGAACCTTAATTCACGTGATTAGTAACACCCGTGTCTTCCTACTATTACATGAAAAAAAGGGCTGCTGTGAGGTCTATTAACTTGAATTTCTCTCTAAAAGCGCCTTTATATCTTCCTGCAGTATTCATTTTACTTCTTTTCCATTACGTTTTGTTAAACAATCATTCTGGAGCCACCGCAATACTGTCAGTCAGGTCATCCAACTCCTTACTTTCCGCTAAGGGATGATCTGTGAAATTAATCTTAATTCTCAAGATGCACTAATTTAAGTCGCTTTGAGTACCAGCATCATCTCAAAAGTCTACAAAGTAAGTGGATGAAAATGTTAGTGATATTGCTTTCATTTTGAATGGAAATGTAGGTTACTTGGTAAGTTGCGCGTTTTGGTAAATCCTTACCTGCCCAACACTTTGCAGAGCCTTGAGGTCATTTTCTGATTTCTCGTACTGCTTAGTTTGTTCTCTGAGCTGCTCTCTCACTAGAAAACAAACAGAGAGGGAGCACAAAATATACTTTAGAGTTTTAAGTCTCGACCAAAAAACGCACTACAAGTAACTGTAACGATAATATCAGCGTTAGCTTAAATTAGCAGCTCAGGCTGTCAAAGCATCACGTCAGTTATGTAGCTAACGTCAGCGTTATGTTATTGACCAAAGTTACAATAAAAAACGCTGCACGAGTGACATTTGATTTTTCTGATGATTCGCTTAAAGAAACAGCTCACGAAAAAACAGCTAAGGTTTGTACCCCCGTTTGTAGCTTGTCTGTTTGAAGTGAACGTTAGCTAGGCTAGTACTGCTGACCGGTTCACCTACATTCATTTCTACGGTGATGCTTACTGCATGACAAAGCACTAGCTAGCTGGCTTGCTAGCTGACGTTAGCTATCCGGTTGTCTGTGTTGACAAATAATCACTTCTACATGTTTTTCTGCTCCAACGCAATCGGCAAAATTAAATGATGTCTTACGTTCTTTTAACCGCCCGTCAATCTCTTTATGTTCAAGCAATTTTTTCCTGTAGTCTTGAAGTCCCTTCTCTCTAGTGTCCGCCATGATGCTGCACAGAATTATGGGAAAGTGTGGCGTCACAACTTTGTTTTTGCCTGCAGTGCTCACCTACGCCGTATGAGAAGTAAGATGCTATGTCATTCATTCCTTCTGTACATTTTGTTGTCTCAAAAATGAATAAAAACGGAATTAATGATTAGTCACCAGTTTGAAAAAAGAGATTTACAGATTTTTTTTTTCTTCAGCTGCCTGAATTTGGACTTTTATAGTTACTTTTCAATTTGCTCAGTAGTGCATAGGGTCGCTGTATGTTTTGCTGTCATTGGATTATCTGGTCTACGTTTAAAGTTAAATGGGATATACGAAATGAAAAACAGATTGAGAATCCGTTAGATATAGTCTGTTGTGGGAGAAAGTCTAAATGTGGATTAAAATAGGCCTTTTAAAAGCAGTTCTGTGATCATATAATGAACATTTTTCTTTGTGTTGTTTGACTAGTTCCATGGCTGTTCCTTATTTTTTCATTTTTAATTTTTTCTTCACCTCTTTTATTATGTTTGCTCAGGTACACTTTGCTGTTGGGCCTATATTGTGATTGTGTTGAGTCCTCAGGTCCCATGTGTAACCACGTCCTGCCATTTCTATCCACTAGATGGTGCACTTGGAATATACTTTAGCGTGACCCTGTGACAACAGGTTGACAACACTGCATCTCACCATATGCAATGAATGAATGGATTCCCATAGTAAGATTTTTTTTAACTGTAACTGTAGGCCTAGTCATTGTTCAGATTTTATTTAAAAAATGTCATGTATTCACAAAAGACCTGCAAGGCAGCCTGATTCATTTGGTTGGACATGACCCAGGATGTAGTTGTGAATAATAAATAACAAGGCTTAATCTGAACTGTGACCTCCAGTTACCAAAGTAAGGCAAACATCACCCATTACAAAAATGATTTGCTTTGTCAGAAAATCAGTATCCTGGTGCATGCTTATTTTCAGGCTTTCTTTACAAATTTAAGAGAATAATTGTGGTTGTTTCATAATATTTTATCTTTATATTGTTCAACATTGTCTGTGTAGGGCCTAATATCACACGAACTCTCTCCTTTCATTGAAAGATATGTGTCTGTTATTTATTCATGTATTTATTTATTTTAAGTAACCAAGAGACATTTACCCTGAGCACCTTATACCACCGATTTAAATTAGGCTAATTTTAACTTCATTAAAATTTTAGCTATGTAACCGAGCTTAAACCCGACTAATCCCTGGATGTAAAAGTAAGTAAAAGACATTAACATTTACAGCATAATATCTCAAAACTTCACTTCTCCTTCTCCCTCAGCAGAGTTTCCTACCAGGACATAATTAGGGAAACAAGTGTAGAAAGAAAGGAGAGAGAAGCCCAGTGGGATATGAGCTATCATCACTGATTTGGTCATAACCAGTGAGCAATTTAAGGGATTCAGGATATTTATACTTAATAGCATGGAGGTTTTAAAAATCTTTATAAACAGATATTGCATTTAAAGCTGGGTTGTGTGCCAGTTTTGAGTTTCACAAAAAGATCACTTTAATATTATGATAGTCATCTTATAGGGAATCACACTGTGTCTGATTTATTGGGCCAATAATGTTGGACACAGCCAAAACCACAGAGGGGAGGAAGTGATTTTGCACAGCTTCAGACGTGACAGTCTGTAAAACCTGCAATGAAACCTGCATCACTGTGCCTGGAGGAGCTCCTAACCAACCTAAGAATTTAATTAGTTTGGGTTTTAATATAGATACCCCCTGATGGTCTGTTTGAGAGGGTTTTCCACCTTTCAAAGAATGAAACTCTGGAGGAAAGACATTATATTTGTAATTAACTATTAATATTTTCTGGGCATGAAAATGTTCAAAATTGGATAATTGCTACTGGCAGCTTCAGTCCACAAATAGCAGTGACAAGCTTTAAAACCCCAGCTTAATTTATATTAACCATATTGTGTATTATAGCAATTTTATGGTGTCACCATGACATATGTGTAATATTTGAATTGGGAGTTATAGTTTTGAAGTTACACTGTATATCTTCCTCCCAAAAGTTAGAATAAATGTTGATATTTTATATGAAAAGTTCACTTCAAACAATATTCTTGGTTTGTCTGCTTGGAACAGAAAATACACTACTAGTGCATTCTTTATTAAAGGAAACCATAGGCATATGTGTTGGATGTTGATTGCAATTTCTCACATCTGCTTCATTTGGATTAGGTCGTAGTGAAGGGGACTGATTGATGTGCCCCATCTGTGGGTACTGGCACAAAAAGCGTATATACTTTCAATTTTCTGCATCACCTCTGTCACACCTGCTGAAATTGTGTAACCCTCCTGGGTTCAACTGTTGATTGCTTTTTTCATCTTCCAAATAAAAATACGCATCATTCTATTAAGACATATAAGTTCCACATCTTAATCATAGATTTAGATTGCTATGGAAAGGTGCTTTGTTTTCTTTCAATCAGTGTTGAATATTTACTTGTGATTAACATTGACAGAAATATAATCCAATCAATGTTTTTGTTGATATGAGAGAAAAGGGTTGTGTTTTAATATTATCTTTAAAATTTCTATCGTTTGGATTTCTCCAGGGAAATTTAATCTTTGTTTACCACCACCAAAATTAGTGGAATGTCTCTTTATGCAAATACCAGAAATGCAGACAATTACATTCTATTACTACCATAATAAGCCCAGTTCATTCTCTTGGAACAGTCTTACATTTTAATTTCATATCTAGGTCCATGTGGTCAATTGCCACTTTTATGCAGCGTCTATAATTTCACTGTACTAACATCTGGTGCAGCAGCTGCGACCAAACATTTGTTTCATAAGTGACTCACAGCAGATATTAGCATCCACATTTACTGTGCACATCAAGACAGCAAATAGCTGTGGGCACAATTAGAGTGACACAGCAGATGAGATGCTATTTAAGCTCCAATCTGTAATGTGGTACCCTCTGCTGGAGCATGAGACCCCACCACCGCTTTTGTTTACTGTAGTGGAAGTTAATTGGATTGAGGACATTTACAGCACTGAATTTGCTTTCCGGGGTGTTTTGCGCTCTCGTCATATTTTGACATATAATTTGCAGCAGCTTAAATTTTTCATTTTCTGTCAACTCTAAAGTAAACAAACCTGTGTGTAACCTCAACTTAAGAAGGATTCTAATGTTTTATTTTCATCTACTATGAAAGTCAAACTTTTTAAAAGCTATAATGTGAATAAACCCTAAATTTAGATGTTCAGTTAAAGTGTTCAATGGATCTTAAAGTGTCCACATCTGTCTTGGAAGTGTTCAGAGACTCATATTTATATTCCTAATGGCACAGCTACATAAAACCAGCTGTGCAGCCAAAGACAGGAGCAGGTGATCAGTTTTGGGACACTGCTGCAACAGATCAATACACACACTCCTATATGGTGTGATATAGAATTTTTAAAAAATCACTTGTAAATAATTCCACAAAATTCACGGTCTCTTCCTCTGAACCTGAGCTCCCCTGTTGCTTTTTTTTTGATTTCCCCTGGGAAGAGGTCAGCATCATATTTTTTTTTCCGTTTATGACCACAGGATGGTCATAAACCACAGTACATTTTCTATTTTACACTCGCTACTTCTTTTACCCATCCTATGTCTTAGAAAGTTGTATAAAGTTCCTCCTTACTCAGGGAATACTCAAGGTTTTGTTTCATTTGTTTCATTTTATTTTTTTATTGCAAAACTTTTAAAACATATTGCTGTGCTAATATCTGTGTAAAATGTCAACAGGAGACAGAGGCGGTCTGTTCGGACACCTTCACTGGATGCTGCTTTCTAACATTTACTTTCAGGTATGTATTTTATTCATTCTGCATGTTTTGCATGAACTTTTGACATGATATAATGCACAGTTCAGTATTTTGGCACAGCTTCCTTCAAGCTGCATCACGTCATTATGAAATCAAGCCAATTACACTCATGCCTTTTTCACACTGACCTAAAATCCCACTACATCCAGTCGGTGTAAACATACTGTGATACCCGACATTTCAGTCCTGTGTTCTGAACCCTGTTAGCACCTTTGGCACCAAAGGTGCTAACAGAGGTGTAAATGGGTCACCCACTAATTTGTGACCCGATGATGGAGAACATGCTCTGAATTTTACATAGGCATCGTAACCTCAGTGTAACTGTAAATGTTATATGATAAATTACCAATAATACACCAATCTTTGTATCGGACTCTGATTTATGAGAGACTGCCATGGCAGAATGTTGGAGAAAATACTGTTTCTTTTTTTTTCTATCTAACCCTAAGCCTTCCCATATAACCCCAACAGTATTCAGCCACATCCCAGACGTCCCTCCCAGATCTTTATACCCTAACACCTAACACTTGCCTGACCTTAACCATCTCCAACCTCATGCCTTACACCTCACCTCACCTTGACCGTACTTAAACTTAACCATCCTGTTTGTTGGGCTAATTACATCACGCTGTGGTGAAATACAAGTAGGGAAAAAAAATTAAAATTAGAGGGTGAAATAAGTGGTCCTGGACCTCTGTGAGTGTAAACAGAGTCCTCCACTTCTTTTAGCTGTCTTAAAAAAAGAGGTAAAACCCACATGCTTTGTGTAAAAGTGGTATTACTGTACATCCTCAAAACAAACTGACTGGCATAACGCACAGGTTTCAAATGTGCTTGTAACTGAAACCCTGGTTTTTAAGCTTTTTTCTCATTTCTGTTTATTTTTAATGAATATATATATAGATTTGTAAGAGGAGTGTATTTCAGACTTCTCTGAGACTCTTTTTTAAATAAATCTCAATCTGAAAGTGGCTGGATTGGGGTGTGTGTGTGTGTGTGTGTGTGTGTGGAGGGGTGCGTCATCACACCCTCACCCTCTCCTACTTAAAAAAAGGCTCCCACACCTATGATCCTCCCCATCTCCCCTCTAAATGATTAACGAGCTGCTTTGTTGTGTGCAGCGCCGTCACTCTCGATGCCTGACGAGGCCGTGACATGAAAGGGAGTAAGAAGCACAGAAACATGTTTGTGCTGCTCTAAATTTAATCTGTGAACGGGGACGCTGAGGCAAACCCAGCACGTTCAAAGGGATCGGTCGGACGCCACAGTCAATTTGAGGACACAGACGGTGAAACATGCTGGTGTCCCCATGTTTTTTTTTTGTTTGGTTTTTTTTTCCAGAGATGAGTGACATCACAAAGTAGGGAAAAACTCCATGACCCTAAAATCAACAGAGGCTGCACTTTGGGCTCAGCCACGGGTATAAACACTTGATTTTCTTGTTTGAAACTCCACTTTGAACATCATCTAGCATAAATACCAAATTTCTCTCTGCATGCCATAACAGCAAGCTTTAATGTATCTCCATCTGTTTTGCATAGCGCTTTATATCTGGCTGTAGAGCAACAGTATGGCAGCGGAAAATTTATTTTGTTGACAAGACGGTAGCTGCTCAAGGACAAGCATGTGATGGATGATTTGGAGGGTGTTCAAAATCTGAAAAAAAACGGAGAGTTAATCACCCCGGCCACTGTACTGACACCCTGTAATGAGAAAACTCAGCCAGGCAAACAAATACAAAGGATTTACGCACAGCAGAGCGCCGTAAAGTACGATATTCATCACATCGGCGGTGATTTGATTTTACTGCTGTCAGATAAAAGTCTCGTAATTGCAATTATGGTGTTCCTCAGTTGTTGTTTTTTTGGTTGAACTGACAGTTTACGTGGTTATTGACAGTATGTGGTGAAAGTTTTATGACCTCTTGAACCTTAAAATCCAGTTGAGTCATTTGAAGATCGCATGTGTGTCTGTGAATAAATGAGGCTTGTTTTCTTGAGTCCCCTTTTTTCCTCGATGCCTGGTGTTTATCTGACAGGAGCAATTTGCTCCATGGGAAATGAAACGTGCAGCTGAGAGTTCCTGGGTGTGGTACCCCGAGAATACAATATATCTGTCTGCAACAGGATGTTTTTATTATTCCAAAACTCAGAGTGAGTGCGTCATCCATATGAATCAGCTGAACTGCCGGCCCAGAGCTTTTCCCACTATCAGTCCAATCTCCAATGTGTGAAGGCAAACTAATAATTTTCATTTCCAAATTACCTGTGGAGGTCAACAGTCATCTTTAAAGGCACAGCAGCAAAACAGTGGAATGCTTCCTTATTGTAATGCAAGATACATCTAAATTTGTCTTCCCTGCTATGGACAAACACATTCACAGCTCCGTACAAATGCATTTCATTGCACAGACTGCAGGGCAGGCTCACTCAGTGCAGCAGTTTGAGATCAGTGCCTTGGGGTTAACATGAATTTTAAAAGTTCAATTTTAGCAGCACTAAAACAATAAATCAGCTTTTTTAAGCATCATGTAAACATTTTAGTCCGACTTTTAGTTGAACTAACACACTTAGATGATACGTTTGGGGTTCTGTTCAATACAGCATGTAAACGCTTCAATCAACCAACAAGCACATATAAATATAAATATAATTGGAATATAAAGCCAAGGCAGCATCATGGGGAATGTTGAGGCTAAAAGCGTTTTTGGACAGATGAGGGGACGGACCTCATGTTGTTGCAGCTGAAGGAGATGGATGACCTTAAATACACGGATGAATGGAAAACAAGGAACAGTGAACTTTTTTTCTAGCTACCAATTGTTTTGTTCTGCTACGTGATGCAAAATCTCAACTGGAAGAAAGTCTTCTTCTTCTTCTTCTTCTTCTTCTTCTTCTTCTTCTTCTTCGTCTTATCAACTGGAACAAAGTCTTCATCAGATGCTGACACAGGCTGCTTCTGTCAGTAAATCGTTTCTTTCACTGAGTCATGTTTACTGGAACAATGACATCATCCAATTAAATCTGATCTTTGGCCTAATTGAGCTGAAGACTTAGGTCCGATTGCAGCTGTGCATTAGTGCCTTCCCCTTTAACTCTGACTCCACTGCATGTATGTATGCATTGTATTTAAGTCCTATTCACATGGGGCAGGTATTATGTGAGGACCTCATGTAGTTAATTAACCACCTCCTAATCTCAGATTCACATTCAGACTAACTAATGACCACAAACCCAAGCTGGTGGAGTCTGCTTTTCGAAAGCATGGCTCCAACGTACAGACACCAGAAAAAGATGCAAGACCCAACATCACCATACACTAAACATATTGAACATAATATAAACATAATATAATATAACATATATATAACGGGAGACACAAAAATAAATTATGGAGTTTTTTTCTGCACAAGTTTAATTATTACCAGGAAGCTTTTCACTTCACCAAATACATAAATGTTTACAAATTACAGACATGGAAAATGTGCACTGGATTAATGCCATAGATGATCTTTGCAGTTATTACACTGGATGTCCACAGGTCATATCAATCCTGTGTACATGCATATATTACTAGATGCAAATCATTACTTCTGTGTGACTGAGCGCTCTAAATTTATGTGAAAGTTGTCTGTGTGTGTTACACTTCCAGCTGGGCCTCAAAGCAGAAGTTGTCAAAAGTCCCTGATCTTGTCTGTAACCCCGCAGACTCTCATACTGTGAAGCTGCTGTGACAGACACTAATGAATCACTGGAGACATGTAGAGCAGCAGATCCGAGGAGAGGAAACACACCACAGGCTGCAGACGAAGAGGGTGAATTTCTGTTTACTACCTTAGAGGAATTAGGCCATTTCCAAGGTCATTTTAAAGAGGAGCAGTGGGATGTGTAACGAGAGTTTTCAGTTTTTAAATGTGATCTCAGAGGGAAAGTTTCATGTCTCACGATTTAGCTTTTAGCCCGTTCACATCAAGATCACAATTACATCATGTGAGACAAATACAAAAGATGGGAGCGAGCGAGGGAGGGAAGATATTCTGCAAAGATCGTAAATTGACCAGAGTTCACTGGTCCGATAGTGTGTTTCCCATAAAAGGCACCAGTAGGGCTATCATTTGTTATAGCCATGTTAAGATGGAGGTATAAATGAAAAAAAAATGTACTGGAACGCTCATCAGAGTTAAAGTGAAAAGACCTGAACAATGGCAACACAAAGAGAACTCAAGTCTGTTATCTCTTTCCCCGCTTTATGTTGAGATAAAACTTTAATCATTCCCGGGGGTCATCCGAGCAGCAAAGAAAGGGATATAGATAAGAACACAAGCAATAAAACAAAAAGAACATTGAAAATATTGAACATAAACACTGAGAGGACACTTTGCCCATTTCCTTGTTTACAAAAAGCTCGGCTCTCCACACAGCAACTCATATGGAAATAAAGCATAAAGCATGCAGACAGAATGAAGAGGTACTAGAGTTTAAGGAGACTGCAGCGGATTGCATGTGTTTTTATTTATCCCCTGGTCGGCTGCAGAGGGAGTCAGTCAGAGGAGAGGAAGGTTAGAGGAGAATGCAAGCTAACAGGCCAGGCTGCAAGTACACAAATAACAGCTCAGTTCTTTGGCAATGTGCACAAATGCATTCATAAGGCAATTCATAAAGCAAAGCTACTTTAACCTCAGAGCAGATGGGCTGCAGCAGCAGAAGAGCGGCCGGGCTGCTCTCCAGTCAGCTGAGAACATGAAGGTGAAGCCAGGGCACGGTCCAAAATTGGATGATTGAAGAGTAGACAAACGTTGCCCAAGTTCAGCTATTATATACTGATGGCAAGGGGAGATTTGGTGTAAAAAGCATAAATCCACGGTTCAGTCCTGCTCGGTGTCTATGACACAGGCTGCTGGTGGTGTAATGGTGTGTGAAATGTTTTCTTGGCTCATGTTCCTCCCCTCAGTACCAAATGTTGCTGACCAGGCGCATCAATTCATGGCTTCAGTCCACTCTTTTGGCAAATGGAAATTTCGCCCAACTGCACAATGTGTTATGTGCACTGCAAAAAAATCTCCGTCTTAACAAGTCTCATGCTCAGCGTTAAAATCTTGGAAAATCTTACAAGTGGAAAATTGTGCCAGTGGGATGAGACAATCCAGCTTGTTTCCAATGCGGTTCTACTTGTTTCAGGATTTTTTCTGGGAACAAGTAAAAATATGTTGAACCAAGGCAGGATCAGGAAGATCAGCCCACTAGGATCAAGAAAATGATACTTGGTTCAAGAAAAGTTGATTAGTGTTGGAAACAAGTGGGATTTTTACCTTGTTTGAAGGAAAACAGGATTGTAACACTGAATATGAGACTAAATGACAAAGATAGAGAGTTCTTTTTTTTCTTCATCTCAAGACTTTACTCCAGTGGCCTCCACAGGCTCTAAAGGATGACGAGGTGGTGAAATGAAGTTTACAGCATGAATGTGGCTGCAAAAAGAAAACTGCAAAAACAGATCTGCAGGACAGACCTCCTATTGGTTTTGAAAGAATTCTATTGATAGATTTACTGGTAAACAGATGATTGCAGTCTAAAAATTTCAGCATATATGCAGGGTGTGAAATGTGCTAAGTCACCACACTGTTTGATTTACAGTGTGGATTATTAGCCATGCACATGATTAAATGTCCAGATGTAGGTAAGAAATTTACAGAAATGTCACCCAAGATATGGGTCATGTGCAGGTGATGTGTACAGTTCATGTGCACAAATGCAGATCACATTGTGCCGAGAGAATCAGAAGTCCAGTAATGCATCCAGTGCACAGAGACCATGCAGGCAGCTGGTCTCCAGTATCCATCTGTCTGGCTGAGGCTGAGGTCGTTGTTGCAGGAAGCCTTCTGTGACCGGAGGGCAGGCCAGGCCAATCTGCTGTGGATATAAACTGCCCACAACTTATGGGGCTGTAGCAGCTGCACACCTTCCACCTACTGACAGGTGCTGCTGGCTTATTGCTCCATCAGAAATCCACTGCAAAAATGTTTTTTTGCCTTGTGGACAGTGAAAATGGAACAGTTTGCACTTTGGACGTTTGGACATCATTAGGATGTTCTTAACCACATTGGTTCTTGCATCTGTAATTCAGTGATGTCAAACCGCTTCAGTCACTCCTCACCTTCTTTGCACCTGCTCATGGATTCTTGTGAGTCCAGAGAAATTTTCAATAATGCTCCAGATTTTTTTTCTAGGAGAAGTAAAGTAGAATTTTCAAAAATATTTGCGTAGGCATGGCCTGAGGCTCTCATCCTTCCTCTCATTAGTGCATCTGATCACAAAATTTTGGTAGTCTGCAGATCACTTGGTAAAGTGCAATTAATTATTATTTACCCAAAGCTATGTACACCCCTGTGTGCAGTGAGTGTAGAGAAAGGTCTGTGCTGACAGGCTTTGTGTGCTACAAGGCTCCTTCAAGGGCCAAAACTAGACTGTGTTAATTTTTTAACACATTTAACATTTTCTAATCTATAAAAAAGTAAAGAAGTAAGTTATTATGTTAAGTAAATTACTCCAACAAATCTGCACAGTAATTCAAATTGGACAGTAATTAAAATCTTTATGTAGCTGTCTTAATTAATTTTATAGATTTCAAACGTTCAAAAATATGTTCATATGACTCGTTTGCATTTGATTATGAGTGATTATGATAGCTTTCATTATTATTCATGTGGTCTAATACTGAAAGTTGTGCCAGTGCACGTTCAGTTTGCCAGAAAAACTGAATTAAAAATAAATAAATAAAATAAACCTGTCTTGAATGGCCAAATCTGATTTGGCTGAGGACATTTTGAATTGGATACAGACGGAGCCAGGCAGGAGAGGGGGAAAAAAATTAAAAAGAAAGACAAAGAGAGAGAAGTCTATTTGTAGGCTCAGTTATAGGTGCTTGGTAATCATTGGTTGGTGGGAAAAAGGAAGGCCAGAAGGCAGTCACAAGTCCCTAATAAACAAGCTCCATTTGAGAAAACAAACAAACAAAAAAATCCTCCTCTCTTCCCCAGGTTGATTCCACCTGGAGAGCTGGTGAACCTGCAAAAGCAGCCCTGCCAGCTCAGTCTGCCACAGGGAAATGAGAGTCTGTGTGACAAAGAAATAAGACAAAATGTTTGAAGCCGAGTGCAGCAGCAGCAGCTCTTACTGAAGCATAGTCAGATCCAGCTGTACTACAAAGGATACTCCTATTTTTTGTTTGATGCAAAATTTAATGACATATGTAATATTCATACCTCTCATCTGCTCCGTGGGTCTGGAAGTAGATAACTGGAATAATATCAAGCATATCAATTGAGCTCGGCATGATGGGTAAGAGGCTGTTGCTAAGGCTGAGCCACAAAACATGTTCAACATCAAATAAACTTTCATGGGTTTAGTGTCATTGTAATCATGCATTAGAAGGACTACAAAGGACTAAGCGAGTAACAGGTTGGCTCTTGATTGGATTTGACCATGCTAATTACAGGCTGAATCTGATTATGTTAATTATTATGAGCTGCTTTCAAAGACGAGGCTGCTCGAGTGTCTGCTGTGATTCAGCTGGAAGATATTTACTGATAATGTAACCTGACTTCTGTTTGATTTATTCAGTTAACGTCTTAACCGAGAAAACACAACAAATGGGTCTGGGTGTTTACTTCTTCAACTCTTTCTGCTCTGTCTTTACAAATGCATGCTGCGCGGCTGAGCTTTGTTCAAACCCACAGAGCTTTCCTTTCAATTTTAGTGGAGATCCCAAGGTTTCCAAAGACACCAAATATGTCCTGCAGAAATGTATATAAATGATGCACAAGGCACCTAGATATTTTCTGTTTGATGTAATGCTGCAGCCATAAAACAATGGAACCTTGGGTTTGAATATTTCACTCAATTTAAGTGTGATGTAGCTTCAATGAAGCGTTGCAGCCAGCAGTTACAAAATATGTGTGTGATATTGGGCTGCAATGTGGAGAAAATTTTTTTTTTTCTAACTTTGAAGCTAGTTAAGGCGAAATTTAAGGGAAAAGGTTAAAATGCACAGTTGACTGATGCAAACTGCTAAATAGTTTTGGTTATTAATGAGCTTTGGTTCGTTTATTGATTACTCTAAGATAGTTTGTGGTGACTTATGGGGTATTCTGAGGTATTTTGGTGTCATATGCAGGATCTTTAAACAGGATGGTGTGATCTGAGGAAGTTTGAAACTTTCACAGTCTGAACTTTCTGAGGTAACGCTGGAGTTTTCATGTAAGGAAAAAAAATAATTGGGTGATTTAAACAGAGCAAATAAGGTTGCTAAAGTTCAGTCTCAATGCTTTACTTTCCCTAATGAGAAAACTGACTTGCAGTGAGTCATTCAATACAAACACATAATCACAACCAACAGAAAGATAAAATACAGAATCATAAATTAATTTTCCACACCTGCTTCTTCCTGTTCAGGGTTGCCGGAGAGCCGGAGCCTTTCCCAGAAACACCCTGGACAGGTCGCCAGTGGCTAACACACATAGACAAACACACCCATAATCATATATATAGCCAGTTTAGTCTTTAAGCCACCTGATGGGCATGTCTAACAGTTGGGTGGCCATGAAACTCTCCTGGTTGAATCACCAGTAGCAAAAAATAAGAACTGGTGAAATAATTCAGGTTTATTGAAAAAAAGTCAAAGGTTAAAGACTGTGTATGTAAAAATGTTAGGAGATAAAACCAACTATGAGTCCGACAGTGCATTGCTTCAAGAAACAGCCAATCACCAAGCTTAAAATTACTGCTGGTGAAGTTGAGCTTTGGGCCATGTCAAACTTAAATTCTTCGATCAGTTCAGATTTAATATATTTGAATATATTTCACAGTTTTAGCTGTTATCTTCACCATAATAGCAGTCCATGAGGCTGATGGGTACTGTAGTATTTGGTGCCATTTGACAAGCCGAAGTGACAGAAAAACATTTCTCACAAAAGAGGTTTAGAAGCGATGACCATAGCATAACGCTGTAATGTTTATTTATCCAACAGAATCCTTTGATTCTGCATTGATTGTGATTATATTCAAAAGTAAAATTCCAAATGGGGAAAATAATGGGGGGAAAAAACACTTCTGGAACCGGTGGCTTCGCCCACTTCACAACTCTATTATGGTCAGCTGTGGGAGATCCAAAGTCAGGAATATATTATCACATCCATACATGTGTTTGAGCTACAAGGCGGGAAAAACATGGACACTTGCTAATGCCAACAAGCTTGCTAATGCTAACAACAAAAATTGAAAACAGCTAATAATAAGCTTTTAATAGGTAAGATTTAATTAACTACTGTAAACCATACCATACCATAAAACATACCATGCTGAAAATCAAACATTAAAGTCTTTTGAAAAGCATGCAGTATTTTTACCGTTTACAGTCTGGGCAGCCGAGTGTCTCCTCTGAGTCATGAACTGTTGAAGAAAACTTGCCAGACTTTTTAATCTAGAAACTCCAACTTAAAACCTCCTACTTCAAAGTTGGAGTTTTTACTTAAATTTACTTTTCCCCACTAGGAAGTCAGAAACCTAATTTATACTCAAATGCAACATAAAACCCAGCCCCCTCAATACATACAGAAGCATATTGTACAGGATACGCTGTGTTATCTTTTCTTTCAACAAGGGATTGACTGAAATTCACATAAAAGAAACCTTGATTTCTGTTGAATGCTGACAGAGAGGTTAATCTGGTGCATGTCACATGTAATAGCAGATGTTTTAGACTTAAGCTGATTGCATTCCCTGTAAATATTGTGTGAGAGTGTCAGTATGGCATTTGAGCTCCATTACAAGACGCCTGCCCTTGAGCAAACCGCGGAGCCCGCTCTCGTTCACTTATCCTAAGTCGCTCTGGATGACGGCGTTCGCTCTGACATCTGGGCTAATTTGCGGGTACAGAGGAACAGAATAGCACTGGAAAATCGAACAGTCACTTTGCATCGCACTAAATCCGTCCTCTCCGCATGCAGGTTAATGACTGCCATTAGGAACAAAATCTTGGAGGGGAAATGAAAATGGAGGGAAATCCTCCTGAGAGCACAACTTGAATTAAACAGGCTGGGGAATGAAACAAGTCACTTGGACCTGGAATAAAAAATAATTTAAAACACCTTGTGAAAAAATAAGCCTTAGTTCTTGCTAAAATTCACTATTAAAGAAGATGTGGAAACTCAGAGAGAATACATGACTTTAGCAATGAGGTTTGTGCAGCAGCTCGTCCACTGATACACCAGTAAAATCATAGTGCTTCAAGGTTAGACATGCATACTTGAATCCTTTAAATTCCAGTGGTGATCCCAAGTTTTCCAAAGATCCCAAATAAGTCCTGCTAAATTACAGGGAAATATGCATAAAATGATGCACAGGATATCTAGATATTTTCTATTTGATGTAATTCTGCAGCCATGAAGCAATGGCATCTTGGCATTGAGCAGGTGTGAGTGTGCAAATGTGTGTAGTCCTTCCTAAACTTTAACTTTTCTCCCAGGCCACTGTTGAGAATTATATTGTATTCTAAATGGGTTAAAGCTCCACTAAGTGAGATTTGTCTTATTTATATCACAAAGTGGGGCTATGTGAGGGCCATTGATTCACAGTTTTTCACCAAATTAAATTCTGGTGTCAGCTATGTACAATCCTCTGCCTACAGGAAGTGATGAATCAAAACTAGAAGGCACAGTTCTTCCAAAATACAAAAAAATAAAAGACATTTTCCCACTTGACCCTAGTGCAGTCTATCTATCCAGATAGTTTCTGTGTGATTCGGTGAGGTTTCCAGTCTCCTGCGACCTTCCTGTAGTGTCCTTGAGGCCTTAACAACAGCTCTTTCCAAAACAATGACGCACATACCCCACATAAAGAAGCTGAAGAGTTTCTTTGGGAACTATTTCCTGCTGAAGAACATGAGCAAACTGTATCAGTCCACCCCCAAAGGAGTATGAACTCTCTCAGACAGAAACAGTTTGCCAGTAAATGGGAAAATATTGTTCTGCATTTTGGGCGAACTTTACCTTTAAGACCAAACTAGAAACTGTTTCCTTTATCCAGAGGAATCAGTCTACTGACGTTACATTACATGATTTCGGGGTACTGAAGTTCAAATTCTTGCAGCCATTTGGAGCTTCCAAGATGGGAAATTGCCTTAAAGAAAAATAGCAAATGTTGATTTAGCTTTTCAGTTTCATATAACAGTGTGGAGCTGGACAGTTTGGGTTCCAGGAATCAAATAAACCCGAAGGTGCATATTTATCGCAGACAGGGGATGCAATAGTCCGCTTTCAGGTGATAAGGCTGCGTGCCAGAGTTCCCCAGCTACTTAATAGGTGGGACGAGCCTCCCTGTCAAAGAGTGCTCAAACACCGGGTCGTTTAATATCTAAGCAATATGATTGGTTGTAGATGCTGCAGCACTGCTGGTAATTTCTATAAAGCACGGCTGGTTCTGCTTTATTGGTTGCTATGGCATCTCTGACAGTTGCTCCATAGCTCCCTGAAGGTAACCAAGGAGCTATAGAGCAACTGTCCATGTTTTCTTGTTTTTACCTTCACCAGCAAGGTTGAAAGGAGGTTTTGACCCTGTCTTTCTGTTCATCTGTTTGTAAGCAAGATATCTCAATGTGTTACTGGCTGCACCCAAATTCAGTATCATGTTGCAAATTTTTTTAATATTGAATATTGCAATATACTGCAAAAATAAACCCAAAAGCTCCAAAAATAATACAGTTATGTTCTTTTTGCAAGATGTTTAAGAATTGCACCCATTGATACAAATACTAAATTGAAACTGCCAACACCTTTCAGGATGATGCCATCAAACTAACCAGTTGTCTTGCATTGTCATTCTGCTTTGATCTGGCTGTGATCCCAAGACATTGGTCAGTTCAGGTGGGATCATGCATGATTTTGTAGAAAATATTGTATATGGCCGTACGTATTCTATATTATCAGATATTAGCCCAAGTCTGCAGGTTACAAAAAGATTTCGATGAATTTTGGTGTCGATTTTTTTTTTAAGCGTGACTCTCATGCTGCATTCATGATCTGGTGGGAAAATCAGGCATCCTGGGATTCCAATTCAGTTGCTAAACAGCAATGCACCTCACATGCTATTTTCTTAGAAAATTATACTTAGAAAACAAACAATGAACAAACATTAACTGTTATGGAGGCTGCAGCTTTAAGTGTAGGGATGAGCTCGACTTCCTTCCTTCTGGTTCTCATGCATATTTACCACTTGGAAAAAATATTCATACAGTGCATGTTTGCTGGTGACTATCATATAAAAGCATAATGATACACAGCTGATGTTATTTACTGTAATTACTTCAGTACTGCAGTGATGCCACAGATATTCATACCTATTGTATTACAGTCACAGCCATAATTACAGAAGCTCCTCTCAGGTGTCAGGTATCCAGCTCTTGACTGTCTGCCCATCTCTGCTGAAATGCACACATCTGCTGTGTGTCTCATAATCAAAGTTCATAATCACATTGTGTGAGATGTGGAGATGGAGTGCTCTGAATGCAGAAGAGACAAACTTGCATCTCTTCACCTGCTTGCACTGGATCAGTGTGGTGAAAAAGGATGAAAAAAAAACCTGTCTTGCTATAAATCTGATTTGTGATAACCTGTAAATGTCTCATGACATTATACCCCAAATAAAAGAAGGTCAAATATCAAAGTCCTTTTGCAGACAGGGATTGTCTTAAAAGGCCACTCCACTGAAAAGCAGAGCCGGTGTATTAACACACGCCCACCCTCTCTCTTATCACTCAGTTCAATCTGATCTGACCGTTACTGAATTTTAAAAAGTTTCAATTTTGTTCTCCAAGCGATGTAATT
Source organism: Neoniphon sammara (assembly GCA_900302535.1). Taxonomy (NCBI): domain Eukaryota; kingdom Metazoa; phylum Chordata; class Actinopteri; order Holocentriformes; family Holocentridae; genus Neoniphon; species Neoniphon sammara. The sequence continues at coordinate 16,317 of OMKZ01009866.1, read as the reverse complement.
TGAGGGCTGTGAGTCCTTGTTGTGTTAATTAGCCCAATGGAAAAATAGATGAATAAAAAAATAAATAGAAAAGGCCCCAAGCCACAGTCAGGAATACTGCTGGGAATATGAGGCTTTAAACTTAATGAGAGTGAGTGGGATTGTTTAAGAATATAAGCCAAAAATAGTGTTTTAAAATAAAATATCTGATGGATGAACAAGACTACAGAGCATGTATCTTGTCCTGTTAATTACACCCAAGGTAGAGAAAGAAATTAATTTATATTAAGGGTTTTATGATGTTAAGACATCTGTTTCACATTCCTTTCAGGACATCCAAAAGGGGTTTAGGCTCTTTTTAGGGCCTTAAAAGAAGTACAACACAATACAGTAGAATACAGTTCTATACAATACAATACAATACAATACTTTAAAACCTTTCTCGCTATCCTGCAAGGGGCAATTAGAGGACACAAGTAAAAGTATAAGCAATTCACCAAAAGAATAAATAAATAAATAAAAATAATAAAGGAAAAGAATATAAAAACAACAACACAACAAAAAGAGACAGAGCAGGCAACCAGATCAACAATTGGCCATAACTTAAAATGCTTTTAAATTCTAATAGTAGTTATAGTTTGATAGTAAAATCTAAATTGTAATAGCTTACAAATGACCGATGTTGGAAACTTACCACTGCCTCTGGTACAGAGGTATTTTTTTGAACTTTTTTCCTTCAGCTGTTTGACAGAGGCTTCACCCCAGTCTGTGTATTAACATGTGCATTAACTTATGGATCAGTCTCCCTATACATAATTCATAATATAAGCTACTTAAAAGCTTAAAATCTTGCCAGAAGAAATATTATGCTTGTACATATAGCTCTTTTTCTGTAAAGGTAAGTTACATAATTATCAGGCAGACTATCATTAGGTTCTTACAGGTGCTGCACACTTTAATACACAAGAAACAAAACAATGAGGAAAATGTTGAGGATCCGATCTGTAAAAATGATGCCTTTTTTTCTTAATTTTGCTTCAATCATTTTGTGAGTGTGACTTCTTTTTTAAATCTTTTTTTATTATTATTATTTTTATTTCATTTTATATATTTATTTTTGCAAGTGATGGATATCTCATTTTGGCTTCAAACTGTTTATTTCTTCTCGGGAATATTCATTAAATGCTGATTGGCACTCGGCGCCGACAGAGGGACTCCTGCCCTCCTCCCAGCACCGCTCACCACAAATATTCCTATTCTGGATATAATTGAAGTCATTACACGGACACGGTAATCAGGTAGATATTGCCTTCCTCTGAACTGAGGCGATGCGTTCACAGTCAGTGTTCCAGACTGTAATGAGCATAAAAGAGGCCTTGAGAGGCCAGCAGGGCCAGAGGTGCACTGTGGGTAATTTGAGACAGCACGCTGCAAGAGATGTCCATCTTAACAAGTCACTTTCAGTCTTAAAATGTCACTTAAATCAAAAACGGGCTTCATTGTTGAAAACAGGTATCACTGGTACTCCCACTGCTACCTGTTACTATGAATACTAATCCAGACTGAATCCAAACGTAGGAGCAGAGAGCATTATATGCAAATTAAAATCAATATTCCCTACATTTCTTCCAGTTGGAGTTATTATAGATTAAAAGGTTGTGTATTGCTTTTGGAAATGTGATGGGCAGATGGAGAGCGCTTGGCCCCGGGATCAGTTGATTGGATTTTGGTGGTGATTCAGATCTGGGATTTTCACTGTGAGATTATTGTCATTTTTTCATCCATGACTATTACGCTGCATTCATGTGCTGCTGGGAATGTCTGACATTCAGGACTTCAAAGTCAGCTGCAAAAGAGCATTTGCATGTACATGACATTTAATCAGATAATGAAACTCCGAAGATATACGATGAACAAACAAACTTGGGACGACTGCAGCTTTTCAAGTTGGTAAGCATTATGATCTGCTGAGGACCTTCTACTTTGATTTGTGTTTAGACTTTGTGTTTTTATCGTATTTTATGTGAATAAACATGGTGAACATTTGCAAGGTTTCTATTAAAATCCTAGTCAATGGTATTTTCTGCCGGCATGTGATTTTACAATATATGACTTTGCAAAAGCAGATGTAACCTGTTTATTTCCAAAGTAATCTGAAACTTTCTGTGAAAGTAACTTTTGTCAACAAACTATGTTTATTCTGAGAGTAGCTTGAAGCTTTGCTGCAGTTCATCTTCTTCCAATGTGAAGCAGCAGGTAGCTTGTAAATCTAGACTGAGTAGCTCCTCCAGCTCTGGTCTGTGATGATGCAATATGTTGTGCAGCATAAAAAAAAAGAATCAACAATTACAATCAACAGTCCAGATAATAATCAGCTCACTCCAGCAATTTTGCACTTCTCATGTAAAACAAACTATGTTTAATAATGCAGCACATGATGCAAAGCAGTGGTTAATTTTGTGATTCTGGCAGGACAGAGAGAGCGTTCACATGCCCCGAGCCATCCCTACAGTTTGTTTTTGAATTTAATGTGTTTACTGAGAACTGGGGTCATGGCATTGACTCAGAGCAGAGGACCTTGGTAAACTTGACTAAAGTAAAAACATGACAACACAAGACTTCCTGGTAATAGCCAGTCAGGATGTGAGGATGAGCTCAGAGAGCAGGGAAGCCCTAATTGAGGGCGTGTTTGCCAGTGCAGAGCGTGGCTGCACTGGACGTTTGGCCGACACCTTTAATAAGCTGTGTGCAGTGAAATATCCGGGCCGCGCTGCTGTCTGAAGTTGTTATGTTGTGCACATTCTCACATTAGTTCACAAGTCTCTCCCCACTGTGAGGCCGGCCTAATGTGTTATACACTGTAGGCCTGTTGCAGAGGGTTTTTTTACACTCACAAACTCAAACCTTTGTCAGACCCATTGGAACACATAGTAAGTAATGGGCTGCCAGTCAGTGAAGCCCAAAGTCATAATGATAAATGACAGCACCATGAAAAGTTCATTTGGTCCCTGGGACTCCTTGATAGGCGTTGAGTGAAAATTACATTTGCATAATGTTAAAAATAGACCGTCATGCAGAGAATAAAAAGGGCGCTCGGATCTCCAAGGACCTGAAGTTACTCAGGAGACTTAAGAAAATGATACGAGCAAATTCTCTGCCAGAGTCCGCCGCACACTGCTGAGTCTGCTTCAATCTTTCAGAGCATCTTTCTTTCTGTTAGCTCCCAATTTCTACCATCAATTATGTCTGTGAATAGTTTAATTATTTGCATAAGTCCTCATTGGGACAGGACTATTCATTGTACTATTTGGATTTCAAATGACTTTTACTTTCATAATGCTTCACACATAGCATGATAGGAGCCAGACATTTTTAAATGAATGACCCTGGGCATTTTGCTGCCTGTCGGCGCCTCGCTGGTTCCCACTGCGAGTCCACTGACCCCACACAGTTCAACGGCATGAGAGGACGTGCAGGAAGACATGACTCTGTTTCTCTGGAATAAACATTTTGGCGTCTTTCTTTATCTTACTTGAACTGAAGGAGTGACTGGCATGACACTTTGGCCCCAAAAATGTTTCAAAAACTCAGTGAGAACCTAAATATTGTGTTGCTCATTGATGAAACACATTTTTTTTGTTCTTTTTTTGTGTTTGCCGTTGTTTTTTTTTTGATGCATGTTTTTTCCTGTCAACAATGATGTGCAGCTACAAAGCAGAATTAAATCCACTGTTGTCACATGCTGTTTAACCAAAATCTGCAAAGAAAGAGACTTCATTTCAAAATACTACATGAGGAGAAATTGTGTGTGCAAATCTGCGAATGTACTGCATGTCATATTGATCGAATGCACACAGATAAGATATATAGAATATGATACACTGTAAGAAAACGTCCCTCTTCATCTTGACAAGTCATTTAGTCTCATATTTGCTATTTATTTTGAGATAATCCCACTTGTTTCCAATGATAATCAACTTGATCCTAGTGGGCTGATCTGCCTTATTCTGCCTTGTTTCAACATATTTATACTTGCTCACAGAAAAATCCCTGAAACAAGTGAAACTGCATTGCAAACAAGTGGGATTATCTCACCTAAATGACACTAAATGACTTGTTAAGATGGAGATTTTTTATTTCAGTGTCTATATTGTATCTGTACGGTCCACTGTCACTTTTCAAAGTTGTCAGTGTCAGTTTACCTCTGAAAGTGTTAAACTCATATTAAACACGACTCTGTTGTAACACTTTGGGAGCTAATTTAAATAAACCCTGACATTTTTTTCTGTATGTGGTCCAGCTGACCTCACACCACGCAGGGCGGCGTGTGCAGTTCAGTCATCAGCCTGTCTCCACAGTCCCTCCAAGACAAATTCCCGCAGATTTATTGTACTTGACAGCTAAATTAATTCTAAATCTGAGTTCTCTTATTGTGACACATTTGCTGTCCTGGCATATTAGTAATTATTATTGGGTTAAATTGAGGGGGGAAGTGATGTGCAATTAATGGATTCACATGTATTTGTATTCTTGTGGTGTAGCACAGACTAATTAGCATTGATGAACAACTGCTGAGAAAGCAGAGACACTTAACTGTGATGTCAGTTTTATGGACTCAAACTACAAACTGTGAGCTGGTTCATCCGAATAAGCTTAATATTGTTAAAGGATGTCAGATCTCAGCTTAATAATGTAGCTCCCAGAAAGTTGTCGTAGTTCCTGGCTTTACATGGTGCAACTTGAATGCAACTTCAGCATCAACAAATGTGAGCCAAAATCAGCCGTTTTATCTTGTCTAATTTCTAATTCCTGTGTACTGCTGAAATGGTCTAAAATTAATGTCACTCTCCTTAAATAATTGCAATAAAGTTTGGCTTTGAGGGCAAGTTTTGAGTTTTTCAATTCCAGGAACTCTGAAGACAAATTAGGCAGGATCACCCGAGGGCAGAGTCAGAAAAAAAAGCAGAGTGTCTCCTTGTTTGGCGGAGTAATTATAGATGCTGGAGATTTTTAGGGTAATTGCTTTGTTTAACAGCCAAGCTGTTCATCCAGACAACAAGCAGTAAAGCTCAGACAAACTGGCCGACTGTGCCGAGAAACAATGTGAAAACTGAAAATCATATTTGGCAAGTCAACATTCAAGATCATGATCAGTGTGACATCTGAAATTAGCTTGACACTTCATATTATGATGCATTAATTAATGCTTACTTACATATTTCATGATTAATTAATACAAAGAAACTGATAGAAGCTGAAGCAAAGAAGCTGATAGGTAACACTGAATTTATTAATTCATTATTAAGTATTTATACATTGACCATGACTGAATCATATTTAATAACAATATATTAGCACATGCTTAGTTAATTCCTAATAACTAGTTAATTAAACATGAATAATAAGTTAATTAGTGAACAATAATGTGAAATGTTAGCAAAATGATCATTAGAAGAGGCTCCCCTTATTGATTAGGGGATAAATATATTGAAAATGTTTCTGTCTGTTGTTTTAGATATTATTCAAGATTTATTCAGCACCAGTAAATAAACTTTTTGTCTGTAAATTTGTCTTCCACAATATAACAAGCTGAGCTGAATCAAGGAATAATCATGTGGATTGGTGAGATTTATCACACCAGCAAAACCCAGTTTCAGCTAACTTTTAAGCTGCAGAAAAATGCAAAATTCAATGTGTATAAAATGTTAAGTGCGACCTGACCTGAAGTCTTATCTCACAGCAGCAGCCCTGCATCAGGAACTCGCAGCTGCAGTGATTTCCACTGAAACTGTGACGTCCAAATTGCATCTATCAGTTGCTCTGGCTGTCATCATTGGAGTCGTTATAACACCGTTCCCCACCTCGATCTGTTTACCTGTCTGGCGGTGCGGTGGATTGAGGAAAGCGGCCGGGAGTCGGCAGCAAGTGGGCGGCAGCTGGGGAGCCCAGGGGACTCTGGGAAACCTAATGAAATCTTTATCAAGGGCATTCACTGCGAGAGGCCGCCAGGGGCTAATTAACCACAGTCTAATACTCGACTCATCGACGGGAAAAAGAGAAAAAGGGCCCATCGATTAATAAATCATACAAGCCAACTGTTCGTGGAAGTTTAAAGGTTCAAAAGGAGCTCATTTAAAAATAATGGATGGCGTGCACTGGGGTCTTTATAGAATGGAAGCCTGGGAGGCAAATCTGCCCTTCAGAAGCTATTCCCCATTGATAATGAAATAAATACTGTTGTATGATGTGGGTTTTTTTTTTTTTTTTTTTTTGTAACATCTGGATGCTGTCGGTGCCTGGGACCCAGCAGGATATTATTAACATGTAAACAGCAGAGCTTGGTTGGTTTGTTTTTGCTGTTGGAGCCAAATTGTTAGTGCTGGCTGCAAATGTCAATACAATGAATGTGAGGAGGAGGAAGAGTGACTGACAGCTTGTCAACAAAGGCATCGCAGGACTTTCTACAGCTTTGAAATCAGATTAATTACCTGCAATTAACCTCTCATAAACTGATGTGCCATCACGGCAAATATGCTACTGTCATCATGCTGGCACGAGACCTTTAAGGGTCCTGGCGTTTTCGACATGGAAAAGATGATAATTTGACCCAGATTTTTGCTTCTGTCAGTGGCATGTGATTGTTCCCGCATTGATATGAGCAGGGTTTGAATCTCCATGGAAACACATTGGATGGTGGCAACAGCCAACTGATAATGAAGGTCTAGTCACTGATTCTGCTTAGAAAACATATGAAGTGTTTTGATCCAAATTTAGATAACCATCCTTAAAAAAACAAAGAAACGATAAAACACCTACTCATAGAGAAGCAGGGACAGAAAAATACAAATAACAGTCATTTTTTAAGGACAGTAACTGGCTGACATGCTCCTAACAATTTTACATACTGGAGCCACTATATTTTAGAGATACTGGGTGACAAACTGCAGGTAATGATTTTTTTCCAAATGGATACGGCATCGTATCTTGCTGCAGTCTTTATCCTAGGACAATACCTGGGTTATCCCTCTGTAATGCATTTATTACTGAAAATCACTACCTGGGGAGAGAAATAGGATATTACCTGATCTCACTGAAATACATTTTCTTATACCGCAGGCTGCAAAGATGCGGCATAACATTCAATACTACTTATTGTCAGAGGGAAATTCAGTTTGCAAGTTTGTTTCTGCAGAAAACGTTGGCCGCTGACTCAACGGCGGAGGACATAAACAAAAAAAAAGAGACACAAATGAGAACACTGGGCTTGCAGATCAACAAACCACAGAGCAGCGGCCCTCCTGAGTCATGTAGTTTGTGAAAAATCAGCCCCTTTTTTAGATGTGGCTTCAAAATGCAGGGAGTTACAAAACCACAGAGTCCAATAGAAAGATATTAATAATGATAATAGCAATTTAGAGGTTAAAAGAGTGTGAGTTTGATGCAGCTGTCTGGTGTTAATGTGTGTAATTATCAATATGAGGCAGGTAGGTAATGAAAAACTGTGCATGCTTAGCAAAACCTTCTCCCTGGATCAATTAAAGTTAAAAAAATCTCTGTGTTTATTTCAGCTCCGCAATACATTAATATGAATGAATAATTAATCGCACATTTGAATGGGGATGCAGTTATATGCCGAGTTGTGTTGTGCTCAGGCTGTTGTGAGTAAATGTGCTGTACCCTGACGTTTTGCTTCCCTCAATATTGTTTCACTTAAAAGTAAAATCTTGGTGCATTGGAAGCGCTCCAGGATGCGCCTCAGCAACATTAACTGGATTGGCAATTTTCTGGTAAGCCAGTGGGATCATTTTATCCACTTAAAAGTTGCGTCCAAAACATTCACAATCTCTTAGGGCTTGTTTTCTCAGGACTGCATGTTCCAATAAGTGAGATATTGGGGTGTAAATATCATTAGCATAAGAAGAGCGCGTGCTAAATCTCAGTAATGATGTAGAAACGGGAGCCATAAGACCCTGTAAGGCCTTCGCTCTGCTGCATGGGTGGATTAGCAGCTGGGGACAAATGCCACAAGACCCCAGACCAGTAAGAGCCACATCAGACTGGTGGGGGTGTCGTGTGCATGCTGACACATCAGCAACGTCTCGCTCATCTCATTTGAACTACATGGCTTTGACAGTTTGCATTTGTAGTGAGTCCATATTGTGCAGAACTGGTGGTTTCTGCAAAATAGCACTTAGTGTTTCATATTTTGTACTGCTTGCCAAACAAATTTCATGGGTAATAGAAAATCTGGGGGGCTGATGCATAATCCAATCATGCCCTGATCCTTCTTCATTTTGTGGATTTCAATGATCAGGAGAGGTTTCTGATATTCAGCTGAAAGCTAATTGATTCCATCATTTATACATTTTCTAAGATGATGAAACTTTTATTTACTTTATTTATCTATTTAATTATGTATTGGTGTTTCAGTCAGTAGATGTGAACATTTTATAGGGCCTCTGAAATAAAGAATAGTAAATAACAAATAAGCATAAAGAAATGTTGACATTATTTGCATTGCCAATAATAAATATTTATTTATTTATTTTTATTTATTTTTTTTTATTTTCATCACATAACAAATTCACATCAGTCATATAAGCAGAGAACCAGGGCAACTGGTTCAGTGTATATCACTGATTGTGTTTACATGCATTCCTAATATGGGATTTACACAGAACAATGAGTGACGATCAGTGACCAGATTTTTCATATACCTGTATACATGGAGGCATATGCCCAACTGTACAATTTGCATATGGACACTTTTGATTTTTCTTATTTATTTTATATTTATATTTATTTTTGCCCCGAGTATTCCTCAATCGACTCTGATGAGCACCTTTATTCCGAGTTTGTCCTCTTAACCTGCAATTTTTAACATTCGTTCTCTAACTAGAGCACCAGATGGCTCAGGTTTACTGTGCATTTGGGGTTCTATTTGCATTTGATTGTACAAAATGTGTTGTATAAACAAAGTTTGGTTTGGTTTGATATTGTTACGGCTGTCACCCTCAGAATAACTCAGAATAAACTCATTAGTCTCAGGTAAGCTTAAATTTACACTGAAATAGTGGCAATCATTGGTTTGCCCAACTCCATATATCTTCTTATTATCTCCATGTAGGACAAAATAAACACAAACAATGACTTGACTCAGGTCTGTTGTTCATATACAGTATAGAGTATAGAGGCCTGTTCAGCTGCTGTCACTATATGGAACAATATCAGATGGCAGGGGGAGCGGGTGCCCGGCTCTGCCCGACACTCCTGATCACACAGGGCACAAGACGAGACGAACACTTCTCATCAGTGTGGAAAATCCAAAGCCATCACGCCCCATATTCTCCGCCTGAGACTCAGACCAGCCCCTGACTGTCTGTGTCACCCTGACCCTGAATTCCCTTTCATCTCCTCATAGCCAATTTGGCCATCTGTCTGCATCCACGGCGGCGCAATCGATAGAGAAACACTGTTGATAGAGGCGCGCTTGTTTTCGGACGGGTCGAGGGAGAGTAAGAGCTTCTCAGTAATGACAGAGATTCTTCACACACGATTTTGTGAGAAAGAACCTAAATTGCTTCACATTGACTTCAATTTCTTACATCTCACTTCACAGCCGCAGCCGTCCTTGGTGCCCTGCAGCACATAGTCATCAGCTGTTGATTGTACAGGTAGGTGTTAAAATAAAAATAACATGGGCTGTGCACAAGAAGTGAGAGACCGTGACCATGTAACTTGTAAGAGACTAGAAACACATCAAGCTCAATTTCCTTATTTTTTTTGCAGGAGTCTTTCTTATTTACCCAGGATCAAAACCTTAAACCCAAGCTTAAATGAAATTATTTTGCCTTCCTAAACTCAACTGTTGGCTAACCATTGAACATGTGAAAATTATATGTCCAGTTTATGCTATTCTGGCATAATCTCTGATGTCGGAGGAGCATAATCTTCATATTAAATGTGTCCACAAGACCTAATCTGCATTTTAGAGTTTGTGCTCATTTCTTAAAAGTCATTGAGACTCTCCACAGCCCTTGAAAAAATTAAAGTGATTCTGGTTTGTTAACGCTTTTAGTCTCATCTGCCAAATACAGTTTCACTTGTTTCAGAATAAATTATTAGAAATATGTTGAATCAATTCAGAATAAGGCAGATCAGCCCACTAGGATCAAGTAAATGACATTTGATGCAAGAAAATACTGGATACAAGTTGATTAGCGTTGGAGACAAGTGGGATTATCTCATCCCGCTAGCAAATTTTGTAGGAAAAGTGAGATTTTAACACCTAAAATGTGAGTAAATGATGGTGGAGGCTGCCATGCAAGGTGCCACCTGCTCATCAGGAGTGGTTAGGGGTTCAGTGTCTTGCTCAGCGGCACTTCATCACGCTACCAAGAGCAGCAGGCAGCCTTGCCTCTCCACGGTCTGGCTGCAAGTGCTTATTGTGGTGTTGTGCATTAATGCAGGTGAGCGGTGTAATGTATATCTCCCCTTCTGTACCTAAGGAAACACAAATCCAGTTTATCTTGCAAATGGCAGAGCTTGCTGGGTGTGATTTCTTCATGCACAGACAGCCGGCACGTGCACTGAGAGCAGATAGAGGCACAAAGTGGACCCAGAGGGAAGATTTAGCCCCTGCCCTTTTGCCAGATTGCTTTTTCCATGAGCATTTCCATAACCCCAGGCTGTGTTTACACCAGTCACTTTCCTGATTTCAGATTTAAATATCTCAAAATCACATCCACCACTAAGTTCACGCTCAGTGTCTTTCTCAGGTATTTTTGGTCCCGTGAGTCCCAGTCCCCCCAGGCCACACTGTGAACCCGGGTCACTGCAGTAAATAAACACACTCTCTTAATAAACATGTTAAATACGAGTATAAAGTAAACAGGAGTAAAGAAATAAAAAATAAAGTTCCCCTCCACACAATCGCTAAATTTCTAAGTGCAAGAGATCAGATTACTGTCCCCTGAGGGAAATTTAGCTTGCAGCGTGGCACGATGAAAAATAAACATTAAAAACAGTAGGACAGTAAAAAGAGATAAAATGACAATCAGCTAAAAGAGTGAAACAGTGAGACTCCATACATAGAATAAGATGAGTATTAAAAACAAGCACTAAAAAGTGTTAAACAAACAAAAACGACGTGTTCAGCTCATATAGTAAAATAAAAAGCTGTGCTAGATCACAAAGAGCAAATCATTCCCGGTAAATTTATTGCACATACAGCAAAACTGTTTAAATCTGTTGTACCTGGCCCTGAGGGAGTCTGTACCTTCTTTCTGAAGGAAGCAGCTCAAATTTATCAAAGAGTGGGACAGATTACTGATAATCATCTGTCAAAAATGTCTGAAAGTGACAGCCGCCGCTCCCCAGTGATCTTACTTGCTGCTTTGATAACTTCGTTCAAGCAATTTCCGATTTCCTTCTTTTTGTTTCAAGTACTTTGTCCTCGAAAAATGTTTGTTCATGCTCCTCGGGGAGAGAGGACTACAAATTGCTTCTGTCAGTTTAAAAAAGTTTGTAAATCGAATGATGTTGTTTTTCTGACTTGAATCAAAATTGACATTGTTATTTCTAGTAATGGGGAAAAAAACTCAAATCCTTGCCATAAGGAGAAGTAACAATACCATATTGAAAAAATACTGAGTGTGAAAAGTAAAAGTAGTCCTTGTTATGTCCTTGAGTGTTAAATTATTGATGCATTAACCTGTAAGAAGTATTTGAATGTTGCAGCTCTAACTGCTCCATATACTGTTGGCTAGTTTACACTCTAACAATGCATCACATTTGATGTTTTGCATGGAAAAGCTTCTTCTGCAAAGTAACTCCAGCTGTCAGATAAATGTAGTGCAGGAAAAAGTACAAGATTTCCCTCTGAAATGTAGTGCAGAAAAAGTAGAAAATCTCATTAAAAGCAGTACTTGACTTAATATGCTTAAATTTACACCTCTGGCTATTTGTGTTTGGTGATTTTTCCATGACCTTTAGGCTGATGAAATCCACTCTAAATGCATCACGTTAATAATCCTGCACATAATTAAAAATTGTCTTCTTGATTGGAGATATATGGTTCACGTTCAAAACGAGCAGCGCTGTTCATCAGCAGCGGCGTTTTCCTTGGGAACGGATGTGAGGTCGACAGGAAGCTGACAGATCTTTATGTCCCCAATTATCTTGCTGCTCCGCTCTCCATGGGGTAAACTGGTTTCACACTCCAGCAACATTCCAGATGGCTTCATTAACTTGGATGCAAGCTCGTTTGGGCCCCTGCCAGACACTGAAGAACGACTAGAGAGAAAACAAAGCAGAGTTTCTCCTGAATGAAACCCGCTGTTGTCAGTTGTTGACCTCGCATGACGTTCGCACAGCTTGGGACTCCCCTTATGATCCCCACGCAAGTTGTTTCATTTCAGTTTTATTGCCCGAGTAAATCTGTACATACAGTACAAGGACGCGGCAGGCTCCCTTAACACATTAAACATCAATCATATAGTTTCAAGGTGTAACTTTATTTGTCCCAGATGGACACAAACAAAAATACTAAAACACTGACGATACTTTTCAGAGGCCCAGAGGATATAACAAAGTTTAAGAAATACCATCATGGAGGATAGTAAATTCACAAAGTAAATATAAAAAAAAGCCAAAAAACAGCATCATCATCATCACCCCATCATCTCTTCTTCATCCCTAAAATAAGTAGGGCAACAGCAGCAGGTATGAATGAATGTTTAAAACTTCTTGTCTTGGCTTTGGGCCCGAACCCACAGGTCAGAAGGTGAGAAAAATTAAAGTAAATATTTAGAGGAGTAGGTTTCTTTTACAAATGGTAAATAACTAGAGCAATTTGCACCCCGTTGAATGTCAAGCCCCGACTTCTTCTTCCTTCATTGCCGCCACCTGCCGCTGCAGAGCGTGCAGGCCTGCTGCAATACGGAAATTTCTCTCCGTAATGCAGTGAAATTGCATCCCACGAGATTTCCATAAAGCAAAGGACAGACGCACATTCAAATTTCTATGCCTGGCCCTGCAGGGTCCGGTAGAAACGTAATTAACTTTAAGTGCTGCAGGATATAAAACACAGAGCAGCTTGTTGTTGATTGTTCTACACAGGGAGCAGGACAACCATTGTCATAATTTGTCAGTGTCTTTTGGCTGGTATTGAATAAATTGAATAAAATGGCGATTATAGAACTTTGCTATGGTGACATTGGCAGTATGGTGTCAGTAGGGCCATAAAGTGTGTTGGTTGGGAACTGTGCAGATATGTTGTGCTGTAGCCTAATAGCAGAAATGAATGACAATTGTGAGAATTTAAATCTTTGCATCCTGGTGTGTTAAATGACTGCTCAAACTACTTTTCCTTAACTTTTAAATGGCAACTATGACGATTACCAGCTACCAACCACTCAATATGCAAAGAAGTCAAACCCAATCAGTCCAACGTTCCTTAACTTCCTGGTGACAAGAAGACAACAGAAATGGTGCAAATGGTGCCTTTCCACTGCTTTCAGGTTTTGGGTGCAAAACCTCTCACCTCGCCTCAAGCTAGCAAGTTGCTGTAAGTTGGTTTATATTAAAGTTAATCCAACAGTGGCAACAGTACACATAAAAATGGCTGCCGCTTCTGCCATCCTGGAACGTTACTTTGAGCAGGAAAGATCATTCTGCTCCAATCAAGTTCTGAGATATGAAAAAATACCTCAGATCTACAGATCTAGAGAATATTATAACATGCTCTGAGTGTTTTTGAACACTGGAAAGAAGAAAAGACAACACTCCACACAAGTTGGAATGGCGCAAAAAGGTTATAAACCGGGTATAAATGTATAACCTTGCAGCCAGGACAGTGTTATTACCCAAGAGTTTACAGCTCAGCTTAACAAAGAGTCAAATCCCCCATAAACTCCAATGACAGTGAATACATCACGCAACTCATCACATCAATATCACTCAGCTCAATCAAGGCACCTGCTACCAATTAATGGACTTTCTCACTGATGTTATCCAGTTCCCACAGTGCCAGAGGACTGTGTGTTATCCTCTGCGTTAATAGGCTGAATTTAATATGCTGATGTTTATCAAATCAAGTTATGCTTATTGGCTTATCTGCTTATATAATTCGGTTAAAGTTCAAAGCGCCTCAACAGTTACTCCATCAGGTGCTGAGATCTCCGGCTTTCAAAACTCACTTTCCAGCCCAGTTTTAGAGTTTCAAGATGCTCGAGTCCAACCCGAAGCCATTTAATTGTTTGCTATTTGCTCGATTTGCAGTGTTAATAGGACAGCCATCGGTTTATTTCATTAGCTCAGTTTGTTGTTCTCCTTGGAGGAAAACTGTCTCCACATCACGGCCGCCGCACAAAACGTACACGACAGCAACGTGAGGAGCAACAGCACGAACATGGCATCGCATAATAACACAGAGGAACAGCAATATCATGTCACGAAATGTGTGAGTCATTGCAGTGGGTACAGAGCTCTTAGCAGATCGTGCCTTAGTAGATTGGTTGGTAATGAAACTTGTTTTATTTGCCAGTAAATTGGTTTTCATTTGCAGACTTACAAATGAAACAATATGTGCCCACACAGTCGACTTGTTTCACCACCATGATGTGTGCAGAGAATTATCCTCAACTTATTTGAGCATTTACCTTTGCATTATACCTGCATCCTGTTAAACTGTTCAATCGTGGTGGCGATCCTTACATGCTAATAAATTCAAAACAAAACAGTCTTTTCCTTTCCATTTCACTTAAAACCATAGCATGGATGATGAAAACCTTCGAAGTGTATAGCTGTGCAAAAAAAAAACAAAAAAAACCCGATACAGCCGAGTATCATGATATTATTTCACAATATTGCATCGACTGTATCACTTTAACATCTACAGTACATTTAAGTGCGCTGTGTTAAGCGGTGAATTCTGTTTTGATAAATTACTACCCAGCTGTCGTATTTTAAGCTCTGTTTGTACATTTTCAGTCTATTCTTTAGTCAATCGGCAAAAAATTTATTGCTAAGCATGAAATTTTATGGTTGAGGCCAAATGGCTTTACTCGTTGATAGGAGGTTATTTCACATTTTTGAGTCTAATAGGTCTGTACTTTAATCAACTCTCAATTTTATGTAGTGCACCTTTAATCGTTTTAGCAATTTATCAAGTAAATATACCAAACAGCTGCTAGCTACTTGCTTCATAAGTGCTAAGGTTTGCTTGCTATTCACCATTTCAAAGGATTATAAAATGAATCCCTTTTTCTTT
>OMKZ01009850.1:1466-14357 GCA_900302535.1 Neoniphon sammara | reverse complement strand
ATAGGTATTTGATGTGGCAGTTGTCACCTAGTTAGAGATGTATAATGCCACATTAGGGGGGAACGTTCACGGAACGTTCTCTGAACCGTTTATTCACTGAAAAATATGTGGTTCGGAGAACGTTCCTTGAACGTTCGCGGAACGTTCTGGGAACGTTCCGCGAACGTACTTTGGTGCGGAGTACGTTCGCGGAACGTTCCACGAACGTACCTTGGTTCAGGGAACGTTCGCGGAACGTTCCGCGAACGTACCTTGGTTCAGGGAACGTTCGCGGAACGTTCTCCGAACCGCATATTTTACCAAAAATGAACGTTAAGGGAACGTTTAGAAAACTTTCCTGAAGTACCTTTGGGGAACGTTCGTTGTTAGGATCCAGCGAACGTTCCCGTACCCTTAAGCGAACGTTCGCGGAACGTTCTCCGAACCGAAAATTGTTAACTGGGAAGTTTACAACCAAACACGGTTCATGCAGTTAGGATCAGACACCGTAGACTATAACAAGAGCAACGCTCAAGTTACGCTCAAGATAAATTACAGATACAAAATAAGTCATAATAATAAGCTCCTCATTATTGTCAAACAAAACATGCACAAAAATAATTAGTGTGAAATGAGAAGTAAGTTTTTGGGTTTGTTTAGATCCGACAAACGTTGAAGATTTTGAAAATACGTTTAAAAAGATATCAAATACAGAAAGGGATTTCAAAAATTTGCATTTGTGTGTAAAACATTAGCTAAACAAATAGGTGATTTATTAAATATATCTTTTTATCCATCATAAAAATACCACATTGGATGCTGTCAAGACTGATTAATGGTAAACTGATGTTTTTGGACAAACTCCGTTCATGGAAAGAAAGCTAAAAGGTTTGAACCTCTTCACGTTTATAAAACAGATGTTCAGTTGTTCCTTTTTCCTGGTTACAATTATGGCAGTTATTAAAATCTAAACTACATTTAATCTTAACTCATCGGTTGGGTAAATCTTATGAACAGCAAGAGCTCAGCTTTAGGGGCGTTATTTCCCTCAAACGTCGCGACAAGCCGTATTTAAAAGGAGCTTACGAGGGGCACGTGAACGTAGCAGAAGTGCAACTTCAAAGTCACGTGAGCAGCCGGAGGAGCAGCAGCAGTCACCGGGTGTCTGCTAACCTTTTCTCTGTGAAGCCGTCGGAGGAGGAGAAGGGCCACGATGTGTACCAGGCAAGCTGCACTGCTGCTTTTATCTGTCTGCTGCTCGCTTCTTATGTTTTTATAACGCTCAGCCTTTTGCCCTGTGTGATTTGAGCATGATTTAATGTGCAGACTAAAGACGAGAATGAATTGGTTCTCTTATGGTAATTGGTTATTTCAAGGCTACTGCTAGCTGTTATAAAGCCGTGCTACAGAGCTTGTTTTCAACCAGTGGCTGATTTTAAGTCATAACGTTAATCTGTGATAGTTATTGCTGTCAGCCGGTTATGCAATCAAAGCCAAATGTGGAAAATCTGCTGCCCCGGTCAGATTGCCCCAATTCTGGTTTCAGTCAGTCTGAAGGGTGACGGAGAAATACTGGTCAGTTTTCAGTTTCAGTCTTAGTCAGACTGGCTAAATTGCTTTCAAAATAAATTAAGTATAAGCCGTCAATGTAAAATCCTGGTTAATATTCCGCGAAAACCTAACTGGAGGAAATTGAACCATTTAAATTATGTAATATGGCCATCAAGCATAAACTGCCATTTGTTCTCCATAAAGACCACATTAGGTACAAAGTCTGATTGTGCTGGAAAAAAAAACAGCCAATTTCTTTGTCAAAGTCTGAATTGAAAAGAGGCCTCAGAAGTTCTGTAGATTTCCTAGACTTTGACCCTAATTCTGTTATCATTAACTCTGACTTAGCAGAAATAAGAAGTGGTACATGATAGGAATAAGAAGTCCAAGTTATTGCTTCACTCTGTGTTTTAAACATCTGCTGACTCCATAAGACCGCTGATAAAAGAGGAAATGACACTGGATTTTCTTTGTGCATGTCCCTGTCCAGCGTCCAGCCCATCGAGTGGACCACAGACTGCAAGAACCAGAAGTGAGTATCTGAGAGACGTGCTGTGCTTTCTCTTCAGCCTCGTGTTACTCAGCTGTTTTTCTGCATTTTAAGAGACAACAATATAGTACATGATTGTCTTGTCTTCTTTCTAGTTATGATGGCATCGTCTTGGTGACCCAGAGCCATGACACGCTGCCCTCCGAGCTGGAGTGTCTGAAAGCACCTTTGCAGGACTACAGCTCCGTAAGCTTCTCTCTTTACATCTGTCCCAACCTCTCTCATCTAACAGCCAACCTTGAGCAACATGATTGGATAAGACTGGTGCAGTTTCATGTCTAAACCCATTGATGAATTGCCAGTCAGAATCTAATACTCTTCATTATCATAGGCCCCCAATAAAATCCATTAAAACACTCACTGAGAGATGCTGCTGTATTAAAAAAGGTAATCCATCATTTTCAGTAAGATGTGTATTATAATTTTTCTTTCTAACGTGACTTCTTAAATTCACAATCATTGTAGTTGAAATATAGCACCAAAACTAGTTATATTATGCTAGAAATTACTGTGAAGTGGTATTTTCTTTGTGCGTATTTCAGTTCAGACTTTCCTGAAGGCAATATGGGTGCAGCAACTTAAGACATGGATCAGTGCGACTCATACACATAACAAAACCAAAACTAAAAACCACCCTTCCTTGGTATGAATACAGTGCCAGTGGAATGCCAGAAAGCACAATGCAAGTGCCATAAGATGCAGGGGAGTGTAATGTAAAAACAAGTTGTTTTGATTAGCTTCCAACTCCACCTTAACATCAGTGCCAAAAACAACATCAGACACACCAAAACATATTTTTAGAAATGTTAGAGATGTTTTTTTGTTTGTTTTTGGCAGTGGCAGGGTTATAATCCAATGTAGGGGAATGCTTCTGGATGGCTTATAGTTTCTCTCCTTAGTTCAGCTTTACATGATCAGACTGATCATTTGAAGCTCACTCCCTCCTCACAGCTGCTCTCCACACCCAGTGCATCGCATTTTGCTGATGACTGGAGGGAGAATGAAACTAGACAGACTGTCACTCTTTAAATGTGATAATTAGCTGCGTGATGAAGGCATGTTAGGAAAAACTGCGATACACGTGCTGTTTAACATGTTTTGTGTTGGTCAAGGCAGCAGCATATTTCTGCAAGCCGCTATTTAAATAGTTTTTTAAAACTACAGGAGCCTGTGACCTCTGGGCGGTAAGGCAAACCTGCAGTAAAGAAGACAAGTAGTAGCCTCTGCTTAGCAAATATATGGGTGGGTTTGATTTTTTTCATAGGCAATAATGGTGATAGGAAAAATGTAAAATTATTCTGATGTTTCAGTGATTTCTCTTTCTGTTTTTTTCTCTCCCACAGACACACAAATCATGAAAAATGTCTGATTTTCTCATTTACTCACTCTGTTTCTTTCACACAGATAAACATTAGCATTCTCTCTCTCTCTCTCTTTCTCTCTCTCTCTCTCTCTCTCTAGGTGGACAGCGGTCTGGGGGAGGAGGTGGTGGTCCTGAAGGTCCCCGGTCTCCCTGGTAACCGACTGGTGTTTGCCTCCACTGGCCCTGTAAACCGTGACTACGATGACGTCCGTCGCTTCAGTGATGCAGCAGTCAACGGCATCAAACGGTCAGTCTTGGTGCAGTGGAGAAAATAGCTGTTAAAATCTCAAATGTTTACACTGAACATCCATGTAATAGCTCCCCCCCTCCCTTCTATAGTTTTCATTTTGCTGGTCTCTCCACATTTCTGAGTTCTCTTGCTCATTTCCGTGTCCTTTCAGGGCCATGAAAGCAGGTATGCAGCGCCCCTTGCTGGTCTGCCCCGCTCATCCCAGCTATGAGAAGAGCACCCTGGTGGCTGTCCTCGGCGCCCTGCACGCTCTCTACATGGTGAGAAAACAGACACTGTTATGATTCCTCCTTGTCACTCCCCACACAGAGTAACAAATCAAACTTTTGTGACAAAAATCTAATTTCTGTTACAATCCCTACACCCCCCAAAAGCCTCTTGAAGTGAGGGAGGCGAACATGAAGAACAGCCCATACAAGGTGTGCGTTCTGGGGCTGTGGGTGCCACAGGACACCCAGGGACAGAAACTGGTGGATCTGGCCCGTGCTCTGGAGAGTGGGAGGTGAGCAGAACAGCCCCATTCTCCGCTGAAATTTCACTCACACTTTAAACACTCACCCAATCACTCCTGTCCTCGTCTTCCTGCCTCAGACTGGCCTGCCGTGATATCGGTGGTTCAGACCCGGAGCGCATGGCTGCTCCCCGCGTGGCCGATTATGTCCAGGAACTCTTCAGGGACAGCCCTGTGCAGGTAGTTTAAAAAAATATATATACATACCATGCCTGCAGAATCACATCAGTCTATTTTTTAGGGTTTTTTTTTTTGTTTGTTTTTGTTTTAGAGGAAAGTGTAGGCCATCCATGCCCAGTATATTCTCATAAGGGTGCGGAAAGTGGGTAGTAAAAACAATACATTGCGCTTGTTAGCCACTTGAATGGCCCCCATAAGCCTCTTTGATGGCACTTCAAGCCAGCTTGTATGTTCAGTGCCTCTGTGTCCGTTCACTTCCAGGTGGAAGTGATGAGTGATGTTAAGGTTCTGGAGAAGGAGTATCCCTGCCTGGCTGCAGTCAACCGCTGTGCCAACGGTAAGATAACCACTTTCAGCTCCTCTTTTTGTCTTTCTGAAGTGTTTACTTTGAGGTTTTCTACATAGGGCACAGTTTTGTGGAAATTAATGGCAATATCAGTTTCAGCTTGTGTCCTTATTCATGGTTTCATTCTTACAGCTGTGCCCCGTCACCAGGCCAGAGTCATCAAGCTCCAGTACTGTGGAGAGGGACCCATCCAAAAGACCCTGATGCTGGTGGGAAAGGTGAGTGGGGACTTTCAGTCTAAAAATAGTCATTTTAGACTTTCAGTCTAAAATGAAAGATAAGCCGTTTATCTACTCAGCCTCATGTCAGTCAAAGCTCCACTGAAGTTCATAGGACCAACACATGTCACTTTTACACTTGTATACTCGGGTCTACCTACTAAAAAAAGCAGGTGACACCATTTACATCAGCAGAAATCCTCCACCACACATTTCACCTCCGGGTTAAACCATTTACAATGAGCTCAAGTCCTGGATGGCCTAGGGGTTTTAGGTCAGTGGAAAAGGGGTAAAACCCACAGTGAGTTATCCCCATAGTTCCCTCTCAGCATATTCACAGACTATTGAATTAAACAAGGCCATCTTTTTGCAGCTCCAAAAAAAAAAAAAAAAAAAAAAAAAGAAAAAACATTAAATGTTCATCAGATTTGCCCAAACAGCTCTTGCAGCATAATGCACGTTTTGTAGCCAGACTGAAAATCCTCTGGTCACACGCCGTGGCAGAAGACTGCTTGTGACTTTTGGGTACACACACAACCAGAGCACTGTCCGTGAGGAAAATAGGCAATAATCAGGTAAATATTGGACACTGGGGCCTCCCTCTGATACAGTCATACAGATACAAAACACTTGCATTATGCAGTATGAGCTATTTTTAATGTTTTTAGGAGCTGTGAAAATGACCCTGTTAACTTCTTTAATTTAGCTGAGATAGAGGCTAACTTACTGCGTGTTTGATCTTAAGAACTTCACTGTTTTGACTGACATGGGAGTGAATAGATATGACTGAATTTTAGTTTTTGGGCTGAGTTTTTCTTTAAGGTATAGGCCACAAATTAGCATGTATCTGTATGTGATGGCAGCTAGTTAATAGTTGATGGTCGGTTCTTATGTTGTGTCTCCAGGGCATCACCTACGACACCGGTGGAGCAGACATCAAGGCTGGCGGTGTCATGGCTGGGATGCACAGGGACAAGTGTGGAGCTGCTGCTGTCGCTGGCTTCTTCCAGGTAAACGACCCTGACTAAAAACTCTTTGCTTTCTTAATCTGCCCAGGAAATCTGTTTGTATGACTTACTGATGTCAAAATTAAGTGCAGAGCTCAGGTCTGAAAATGGACTTGGACTAAATGTTCCGGACTTGTGACTTGGGCTGGATTGAACCTTGTATGTGGCTCAGACTTGGATGTTGATTATTCATGACCAAAGAAGGTATAAAATCTGCAGAGAATTATTTTAGTCTGCAAACAAGACCTCAAGAGGAAAGTGCCATCAACAGCAAATTCACTACATTTCAACTTTGTGTTTTTTCCGGTTCTGTTTGGACTGGCCCTGTGCAGAAAGTTGCCGTTTTTATGTTGCCCATCCTGATAGTAGGAACTTTTCCAGTGAGACTTGGACTCAAGGTTCAGCAACTTGTTTACAACACTGGCATGACTGACCTTATCTCCCTCCCCTGCTGTCCAGATCTTAGCCAAGCTGAAGCCAAAGCATCTGAAGGTTGTAGGCTCAATGGCAATGGTGAGGAACAGCGTGGGTGCAGGTCAGTCTAATCCACTTTCACGTTATCTATTCCTGTTAGTCCCTCTCTCAGTGGGAGATCTGTAATGCTGCTCCCTGTCCCAGGACATTAAGGTGTGTGTGTATGTGTGTGTTGTCAGACTGCTATGTGGCCGATGAGCTGGTGGTCTCCCGTGCGGGTCGCAGAGTGAGGGTGGGAAACACCGACGCCGAGGGACGCATGGTGATGGTCGACCTGCTGTGTGAGATGAAGGAGCAGGTCAGAACATCCTCCCATTGAATTTCACTCTTCATTCATTGATACATCCTCCCATTCTGTTAAACTCTTATCCCTCCTCTTCATCATCCTCTGTCTCTGCAGGCAGTGCGTGAGGTTTCTCCACAACTGTTCACTATTGCTACTCTGACTGGCCACGCCATCAGAGCCATGGGACCCAACTACTCAGTGAGTACTGCTGCAGCCCCAAACCCACTGCCACTTACTCACCCATATTGATATGTTTTAAGTATAAAATGTAATATAAAATGAACAATTCCGGACTGTCATCTGTGCTTCGCTGAGTTTTGAATCTCTTTCGGTAGATCATCATGGACAACGGTCCAGCCCATCGCGCTAAAAACGCCTCTCTGTGGCAGAAAGGTGAGAAAACACAGATTAAGCCTCAAAGTGTGATAAGGTATTCTGTGTAACCCCATTGGGGTAACACGGTAGAAAAAAATAAATCCATATGCATATACTGTATGTACTCTGTTTACAAATCTGTACACATGGATTAAAAAAAACAAACAAACACACCTTCGAATTACAACACCTCAGATTTGTAAACTGTCCCCTCAAATTACCAATCTGTACCATCAGATTGAAGTTGCAGAATGAAAAGCAGCATATACATGCAGTGAAGTATCCAATATATAAATGTTTTAGCATTGAATATATCCATATGTATATAATTGGATTCAGAATCATTATCATTATTACTCTTACTATTAGTGGTGGTAGTGGTAGTAGTAGTAATATTGCAGTAGTAGTATTATTAGCAGTATTATTGATAGTAGTAGTAATATTTATTAGTATTCTGTTATTCCTTTTGCATGGGAGAATGTTGCACACAAATCGCTTATTCTTAGTCTATTTATACTTATTGTAACATAATACACATATTTTATGTATTTACATACTGCAGATTTCTTTATTATTACGGTTGATACACATTGTAGCATAGTGTACATATTTTACATTCCCTAACATATTTCTTATTTCCTATTTCTGTTGTTCTACAATGGGAGCAACTGCAACTGACTCAATTTCCCCACGGGGATCAATAAAGTATTGTGATTCTGATTCACCTGACTGATGCGATCATCTTCTAACTTTGAATGCAAATATGGTCCATTCTCTTTGCAGAAATAGAAAGTGAATGATTGTGAATGTGAAGGTATGGATTTGTAAACTGAGGGTACAGTTTATGAATCTGTGTAGAGATTTGTAAACAGTACTGAACTGCACATGGATTTATTTTTCTACCCGGTGACCTCAGGGTGGTTCTATAGAGTTCAGTTTTCATCTCACTGCACTAACACACAGTCCCCATCCCCTTTCTCTCCTGCAGCTGGCGAAGTGCTGGGCGATGTGTTTGAGGTGTCCAGCATCAGGCGCGAGGACTATGAATTCCACAAGGGGAAGTCTGAGTACGAGGATATCCTGCAGTGCAACAACCTGCCATCCTCAGCTACTCCTCGAGGACATCAGACCCCAGCAGCTTTCCTCATCATGGCCTCGGGGCTTGACAAGGTACACAAACATCCACAAAACAAAATATTATTTATTTACTTACAGGCACAACACAAGTGCAGTGGGTAAATCTTCTGAGCTTGCTTGTTTCTCCTTTTTTTTTTTTAACACAGTATGGCGTGGATTCTGACAAGCCTCTGCCGTACTCCCACATCGACATCGCTGGGTCCAGTGGTCCTTTCCCCGGCGTGCCAACAGGATCCCCCATCCTCGCCATGGCAACCAACTACATCCTGTCTTAACTCTCTCTAACTTTATCTCTGGCTACAAATATGTAGAATGGTCTGTCCTCTGCACTCAGTCCCAACAGAGATTGCACAGTCGTCCAAATGTAAGCAACATCATGCTCGACACACACAGAGCAAAGGTTTAATGTTCCAACGTTCCTGAATACCTCAGATCAACATTATTCTATAAGAATGTTGTTAATTCTATGTATTCTCCTTCCCAAATACTGTAACATCCGTCCTTTACACACCAAGTGTAAAATGTCCCTGATATTAAACAAAAGTGGCCTGTAACAATATACTCAGGGTTGAAATAGCAGTATAAAAACAATAAAACATACCATCCTTTTTTATGTATGTGTGTGTGAGTGAAACTGAGGACATGGTTGTGTGACTCATGTTGTGTGCCAGTCAGATCAACCACTCCTTATTCACCAGTTAAACAAATTTGAAAAGACACTTTTTCTTTTCCTCAGTTTTTTTTCTTTTCATTTTTTATTCTTAACAGAAAGAGGTTGGGTCATTTTGCCTGTCAAAGAAAAAAATAAAGCAGAGATGTGATTGCAAACTTGTTTTTACAGTTCTGTCTTACAAACCTTTTTTTGACATCATTACATTTATCTTGTAGGTAGCAGCACAAGTTCGTAAAAATGAAGATAGTGACTACTACTTTTGAACCACCCATAAACAAACACTGTCATTGTGAATTGAACTTGAACATAGACTTTTTCAGTATTTTTAATCATTACAATAAATTGAATATCAGACTTGATTGTAGGAATGTTAAGCCTAAGAGCCAAAGGAAAATGTTTAGACTATAGGTGTCTGAAAACAGGTACATTCATAACGCTGTCACACTGAACCACAACTTCAGGGTATCTGCGAGCTTTAGTGACATTTAACATGCCAAAAAAGTTTTTAATGCCAAAATGATATGAGGCTCAAATAAAACAGCGTTAGGCCTTGCAGAATATGGGCTGAGTTTTAAAAATGTAATTCAGCACTTGAATTACTTTGTTTTCAACACTTTTAATGGGCTTGAGAGTAGAGAATGTGATTTAAGGCATGTTAACATTGTGTACAGGATCTACAGACACACAGTTTTCTTATGACTCATTATAATAATGGCAAAAAGGTAATGAAAAAAAATCTCCTGACGCCCATCATGGCGAAAATCAGGGACCGCTTGTACTGCTGATGGGAGGTGCTTGCGAGTTCACGGAAGTGACGCAACGACGCCGAGTTATTAAAATCTGACGTTAGCGCGCGCTAAAGGATCATATCCTTTTACTCTGCAGTGAGGGTATCAGCTGTGTCGCACTTTGCCTAGCTTACAATACAAAGGCTGCGCTTTTGAAAGAAGTTTCCCAGCTTGGCGATATACTTAAACTGCAGCAGAAGCCTCTACTTTTTGGGCGGAAGTAGACAAGACAGAAGTCTCTCTTTATTTCTCCTCTTT
This sequence comes from Neoniphon sammara, assembly GCA_900302535.1. Lineage (NCBI taxonomy): Eukaryota > Metazoa > Chordata > Actinopteri > Holocentriformes > Holocentridae > Neoniphon > Neoniphon sammara. The sequence goes on along the minus strand of OMKZ01009850.1, from coordinate 4,411 downwards.
GAACCGACACAAACACATAACTCGACACCATGTTTGAGGCTCGCTTGGTCCAGGGCTCCATCCTGAAGAAAGTGCTGGAGGCTTTGAAAGACCTGATCACAGAGGCTTGTTGGGATGTCAGCTCCTCCGGCATCTCCCTGCAGAGTATGGACTCCTCTCACGTCTCTCTGGTCCAGCTCACACTCCGGAGTGATGGTTTCGACTCCTACCGCTGCGACAGAAACCTCGCCATGGGGGTCAACCTCAGCAGGTAGGAGGAACAACATAGATCACCTAACATTATAGTTTCAACTTAACTAAAATTAAGTTAGATTAAGCTGAAGTGTTGTCTTCGCTAATTAGCAGTTTAAAATGGACTTGTAACTTTAGCATTTGCAGATGTTTGCTAGCTAGTTTACAGGTGGAGCTGTCAGTATTTTTCGTCTCGGCAAAGTCTGAAGTAATCTGGCCAAACACATTTGATTGACTTGTTTGATTCAATAGATTCTGGCGATTAAAGAACCCGCAAATGTCATACACTTGTTAATGTGTTTTATGTTAGCTTAGTAGGCTAGTGCTTAAAGCCTGCAAAGACGTAGCCATCTTGCCGGTGGTTTGCCCGGGCTTGCCTCTAACTTTTACTTTCTAGTGGCCAAAACTGGCATAGCAAACCAGTATTGGGCTTAACGTTATAGTTCATGTGCAGATGGTTTCAAACTGATGTTTTGCAAACAATTCAGATATAGATGCGTGTTTTTTGTGTTTAACCGATCCTTGATGCAGTTTGACACACCATACATTACTCTGCTGCGTCATTTGAGCGCCAAACTCATTGCGCGGGGGTTGGCGGGAACTGCGCTTTAACCCGGGAACTTCGACTTCCGTTTGTGCGCGTCTGCATCCTTTATGTGACAGAACCGAAATAATTTAACATTTTGTGTCATTAATAGGAGCTTATGTCTCGACTCATACACGAGGCAATTAATAATTATGCACAGTTTCTGTTTTAGACTTATGGTTTCGCATCGTTGATGTAAGGTGTAACATTTAGTCCTGCAAGAAGGACTTGAAGTTATCAGGCACCACGCCTGATTTCAGGTTTACACTTGTATTAAATTGAATATTATGTCATCTTTTCCTCCTGGGCAACTTTTTGGGCTCAAAGTTTCCTTGTTTTAAGTCCAGTGTAAGGGTCTTTAAGTTTCAGCAGTGTTGTCATTTTTAAAGACTTAGTTACACATTTTATTGTGCATGGTTTGTGGTGCAATATTGACTTGTTTTTCCCTCTCTCTCTCCCATACAGTATGTCAAAAATCTTGAAGTGTGCTGGAAATGAAGATATCATCACCCTCAGAGCAGAAGACAATGCAGACACACTTGCCCTTGTGTTTGAGACACTCAGTGAGTTCAAAACCTTTATTTATTTTTAGAGAGAACAAAACATGATGTCATGTTGACAAGATACCTGCTGCTCACCTGTGTTGCTTCAGCACCGGTGTGTATGTTTACCTCTTTTTCTGCTCTTTTCAGACCAAGAGAAAGTCTCAGACTACGAGATGAAATTAATGGACTTGGATGTTGAGCAGCTGGGTATTCCAGTAAGTAATCTGTGGCCTCGCACTCTTTTTTTGTTGTTGTTGTTTTTTTTGTTTTTTTACCCGATGTGTCCTTTATACGCTCCATTGCTGATGTGAGCCATCTGTCTGTCCCTCCAGGAGCAGGAGTACAGCTGTGTGGTCAAGATGCCCTCTGGGGAGTTTGCCCGTATCTGCCGTGACCTGTCCCAGATTGGTGACGCCGTTATGATCTCCTGCGCCAAGGACGGAGTCAAGTTCTCTGCTACTGGAGAGCTGGGCACAGGGAACATCAAGCTGTCCCAGACCAGCAACGTAGACAAAGAGGACGAGGCCGTGAGTGTGAATTTTAAATTCAAGGAATTGTTTTACTAGCCCCGAAAAGGAAGGATACAGAGCTTGGTTTTGGCCATTTGATTGTCACTTGATTTAATGTTTTCTTCTCCCTACTTTCTCGTTTTTAGGTAACTATTGAGATGAATGAGCCCGTCCAGCTGATCTTTGCCCTCAACTACTTGAACTTCTTCACTAAGGCCACGCCGCTGTCCAAGACAGTCATCCTCAGCATGTCTGCAGATATTCCTCTTGGTAAATTCACCTATTCCACATTACGTTTTGTAGGCAGTTTCCACCTCTGTCACCACTGATCCTCCAGTGTTTGATTTGATTGTTTTTACTTACTTGATGTGCAGAGATTCTGTCATACCCCTAACTTTATTGCTTTTCTGTCTTTTTTTTTTTTAGTGGTGGAGTACAAGATTGCTGATATGGGACATGTCAAATATTACTTGGCACCCAAGATCGATGAGGAGGCTTCTTAAATCTGGTTATAGTGACCCAAAAAGGGAGAATGGAGAAAAGCGGGCGATGAGGACTTACTTGAGTGGAGATAGGGCTGAAGTGATCTCAACATGGTTAACTGATTCACTCTGGTATTTAATCTTCTTCATGTCTGTGAGCAAATATTCCACAAGGGGATGTGCAGTGTCAGCTTTTATGTCCTGAACAACGTCTCCATTTTTACTGATGCAGCCATGCAAATTTCTGTTCTGTAATCGAGCTTCTGTGACTCGACTCTGAAATGGTGTGTTGTTCAGAATGGCTGGCTGTTACAGAGTCCCGTGTTCAGATAGCACCAGAGGCTAATTAGCACTTGTTCACTCCACTTTTGTGTTTCTCTCTCCAATTTGACCTTTCAGGGATTTGAAATTTCAAGTAATCCATTCCTACTTGTAGATATGTGTCTGTAAATACTTTCTGTGGTCTCGTGCTGTCAGCCAACCCCATTTTTTTGTATGCATTGAATCAAATCCAAAATAAACAATTAAAGTTGTTTCCAAAATATTGTTGTTTTTGTTTGTTTTGTTTTGTTTGTCACACTTGTGGAACTAA
>OMKZ01009845.1:1330-13499 GCA_900302535.1 Neoniphon sammara | reverse complement strand
CCACTCTCTCAAACCTGCTCTACCTCCTATCCTTAGATGTGTTAATTAACAATGGTCGCCCAACAGGTTTTGAGCTCGTGCATGTGCCCTCCTCTGCCCCTCACCTTTTTACCTGCACAGGATGTATAATTAAATGGAGATAAGTCCACTTTGTCTCATTTTCATTTACAACATTTATGAGCTACACTCTGTAGACACGAAACTCCCACCAGCCGCAGCAGCAGCGTCGCCGCCACAAGCCCCTCGGCTCACCCCTCTCCACCCTATCCCACCCAGCACCTCTCTGCACCTCTGTAATTAGCGTTAGCATCTTCTTTAAACAAGCTACATAAAGTTTAGTGGCAGGATTAAATCAGATCATTACCATAATATGGCTGTGCGATTTGCCCCTATCTCTCTGCTTTTCCGCCACATCAAAGCCCGGTGGAGCGCTGGTGTAATTGGGCCATGCCGCCTTGTCAAGATGATTCAGCCTGATGGCTGCTCCTCTCCCTGAAAAACCTCCTGGGCATGATAATTAATGGAGAAGAAAGTCAAGTCAACTTGAAGAGAAGAAGAAGGAGGGGAGAAAGGGAATAAAAAAAAAAACTTTGGACAGCTCCGCATGAATATTTCACACCTTTGACTTATTCAGAATTAACATTATCAATTTGATGTATAATGGATATTAACTTTGTCAACACTGTTTCCTTTTCATCCAGATATGTGTTTCATGATGTTCCTCAAACTGATTTTCATACTGTGACCTTATGAGTGGCTCTAATGATGTAAGTGAAGTGAAATCAAAGTTTGTTTGGCTCATTGTATCCCTCTCAGATCAGCGTTGTCATTACTGATGAGGGATCTGCATGAGGACAGCTGCCATTCAATAAGTTCACATACAAATGATTCTGATGCTGATTTCCCTTTGGAATTAAAGTAACAAACAGTGCCTCGTGTATCTATTATAATCTCCTTTTCTAATTGTCTCAGGAGACCAATGCCAATGGCATTACAACAACCTCAATGTCTTACACAAAATCAGTTTTCTTTGATACTTTACATCATTATGTCACCTTGTAGGAGGAATGCAAATTACAGGCCTGCTGTGCCTTTGTTGATACTGTTTGCCAGCACACTTTGGTAATGAATAAGGCAAGGCTTCAAACACAGACAGGTGCCGGGCGTCTAGTAACTCTCACTATGAATATCCCAAGTAGAAAGTCAGCCTGGGTCACTGTTGATTTGTTGCAAATTAGCACCATATGTTTTATCTCCGCGTTTACATATGAATGACTCCCGACGATGACGAACACAGAAAGGGAGGCTGGAGGTGGGCGAGGGGATGAATATCGATGATTCCTCTGTATACTGGGCCTGGGAGAGAGGAGGACAGAATAGGGCCTGCCATTCAAATATCCTTCATCTGTTCAGCCGGTGAGGGAGGAGAGACAATGCCGGTGACAGTTGGTGACAGAGAGACAGCTGGTTGTCCCACTAGCCCCTGCGTGTGATCTACTGTGAGGTGACACCTCACCCAAAAAACAGAAAAGGAAACGGAGGGGGGAAAAAAAAAAGAACATCCTTGACTAATCAAAACAGCAGGCCAGACGCCCTGCCTGCGCCAACAGGAGACCAATGCCACGAGGACGCCCGGCTGGCACATCAGACAATACCGTCTCTGTCACAGTGCCGCACCCCCCCTTTCCCCCCTTTCACTCCTTCCTCCTCCTCCCATCTGCCCCTCCTCTAGTCATCACCCACCAGTGTAGGGGCACCAGGGGTTGTCAGCTAAACCAAGTAACCTTTCCGCTCTTTCATTTCTTCCACCCCAAATTTGAATATGAAAAGGGCCCTCTCTCTTACCCAGTCAAAGACCATCAGTTTAATGACATTTGGCAGTCATTTGATTTATTAGGTTTTAGAGGGAGGGGAGAAGAAATCCACTAAATATTTCATATGCCATGCTAATCCTTGTAATATTGCCAGCTGAAGCCATGTACCTGCACCGCTAAGAAGTGAGGCACATGGATTTCTCACAGTCAGATGGCTAAAAACGCCCGTGAGTCTGCTGAATAATAAAATAGCCGTATTGAAATATTTAGACTTTGATTCCCATTAAAGGAATCTTTAAAACATGAGATTTACGTTTCGGGAAGAGAAGAATAGTGATAGTGTAGACAGCAATCACAACACACTCGCGCGGAGAAGCTTCAGCCAGTCGGGGTAACGGTGCTTCCCTCCTCTGTACTCCCTCTTAAAAGTAGATTTGGGGAGAAACAGACGGCGCACGTTCAAACAAAGAGCATGCTACCACGGCAGAACAAATGGCTCACAAGAAGCAGTTTGCGTGATTGCATGTGTTGTGTTTTCTGCATTTGATGTAGGGTGAAGAGCACAAGTGACGAGAGATAGGGCCTGCACATTTATAAAACATTCGGTGACAAAAGTGGCTTCAGAACTGGGAATAAAAGGAAATGAGGTGTCAGCAGTTTCATCCCGCTCTCGACACTTCTCTCATCTCAGCCCTGTTTGACATTTCAACAGCTGCTCTGAGCAGTAAGTGTCGTACTGAGGATACTGATGCTCTCTTTGTTCGTGGAGTACTTTGTCCATTTAACTCTGTTCCAGATAGACCGAGCGAGGAGACAAGAACAAAGAGTGACAGAGACATAAACGGAAGCATGTGGTTGTCTATCTGCGTCCCCGGACCTTGAGGCCTACAACTGGCTGACAGTACACAGGCCTGATGTGCAGGCGCGTAGGCGAGCGTGCCACATGGTGCCTGCTTCCCTCCCATCTCAGGACATTTCTGGTTAAATCTGTCCCTCCCCACAAGACCTTGGCAGCCGCTGCTCCCTCTTTCATATCCAAGATTGACCCTGCTGTGACATCACCCCCTCTGGGCACTGTGGCATCGCTGAGAGATATGATGAAAGCATCCAATGGCAGGCCACCATGACTACACACAAAACAGACACCACTTTGAACTCTCTGTCTCCTTTTGTTTTCGCTGCAGTTATAGACCGGGGGTGGTCAGAGGCCAGCGCAGCTCGTCGTAATGTGCGGCTCACATGTGGCCAGAGCCTGAGTAATGCTGCCTCTTTGGTCGGACCATGTCAAGAGACGCACCGCAAATATCCACAGACTGAAATAACAACAACTGTACAACAGTAAACGCTACAGATCTAACATTTCATTTCTAACCAACCAAAACCAGCATGCTTTTCTATTCTGTTCCACATAACTGCACTGCTGTAGGCTATTTGCAGCAATGTAATACCCAAAGGTTTTGGAGCTGGTAAGATGAGACTTCGCTCGGCTGACTCTCTAGAGAAGACGCTGAGAGGAGATGATCTTTCTTGTTCCCAGCAGATTCTGTACTTTGGGAGCGTCCCATGTGTCATAGTGGCATGTGTCATATCATAATATTGTTTGTAAGTGCGATCATATGTCTGTACCCGTGTGCATTGCCTTTATATTGTCATTATCGAGAAACAATGGTACGTCTTTAGATGTGACGCATGGAAAATGTATACATGCAGTATACACTGGCTTGTCTCTGGAGAGCAGCTTTGTTAGCGGGGAGTTAGCTGATAGCTTCTCTCAGCCTATCACAGAGCAGAATGACCCCCCCGGCCCCCAGGAAGCTTAATAGAGGAGCGGAGGAACCCAGCGGAAATGCTGCTGCTAGTTCACAGACATCCGCAGTGAGGGGGATCGTGGGTAATGAGGCAGATGCTGATGAGGATACAATGTAGTGCTGTTTGTGTGTGTTTATCTGTGTGTACTTGTGTCTTGATGCACTTGTGTGTGTGTGTGTGTGCGGTACAGTATGTGTGCATGGCCCTGCTAGTTATGCGTGCTGATCACAGCTACTGGGAGTGTAATTGGACATAACAGGCGTCAGTCGAGCGGGGTGGGCGGGAAGAGGCAGTGGCTCCTTGAAGGCCCAGCTAGCTAATTTGCACACAGTGATATTCCCACGTTGACAAGTGGAGGCAAATAAATGAGCTGGGGGAAGGCTGCCAGGCGATGTGGCACTGCGCACCCGCTGCTTGATTTGCCACCAGGGCTTCGGCACCCAGGTAGCACAATTACTGCCCAGCCTCTCTCCCTAAATTGTGAAGCGGAAGGGAAGTGACACCCATAAGGCGTGCATCACTGTAATCGAATCTAAATGAAGGCTGCGCATAACCAGAGCTCCCACCTGAGACAGTGGGAGAGATGTGACCGCGCCAGCCTGTCAACACCGTGTCAACACACCCGTTCACAGCCCCGTCCGCATGCATAATCGCACCAATCATTACAGTGTCAATGATGATCATGTAAATACGAAGAGTGGAGGCAGGAAAGAAGAGGAAAGAGGAGCGTGGCAAGGAATGATGGGTAAGCCTCAACTTAGAGAATGGGCTGGTGATTGTGAATAGGAACAATACGACAGTGGGAAGAACAATCATTTATAGTTTCACTACTTTGATTAGTTACAGTTACAGCAGATGGAGGTGAGATCATACGCATGTCAGACAGGAGATTTCATATGAAACTTTAAATTCTAACTTTAGTAGGCATGTTTCCTCAAAAATAACACATAGCTCCATGCTGGCCTCAGGTTTATAGCTGGTAGATGTGTTCATCTTGTTGCGTGCCCCCACTCATCCACTTTGCAAATAACTCATGTCTGTCATAACAGATTCAAAAAACTATATGAAGAATAAAATAGCAGGCAAAATCTGGCTGCTGTGATGTTTAATAAATGAAGGCAGGAGTAACTTAATAAGTTACATGAATCTATGAACTACTTACATGTTGCCATTAAATAATGTAGGCCTAATCCGATCTTTTCAGTTTGACAGACTAGCTTTGAATTGTTTTATAACACTGCTGAATTTTGTCACAATCTGCAATAATGGGATATGTGCATGAAAAAAAATGTGTGTCCTGGTGTAGCATAGTTAGTCTGTGACATAGTATCACACTTCATCTCACATAGTTATATCTGCTAGCTGGTTAGCTGGGTAGCTTGTTAGCTCAAAATTGCTGCTTGAAAATTGATATCGCCTGTCACAAAGCCAATTACGGCAGTGGAAATCTATCCAAAAGAAACATATTTGTAACTTCAATATTTTTGACCTGGAAGAGCAATGTCAGAGCGAGATATTAAGCTAGCTTGTATACCGTTGTACAATGTGCTGTAGATTGTGGAGTAAGTGACAGTGTCCAGTGTAGAGGTATTTTTACACATTATCCAGTTTCCAAATTTAATATATTTTGGACATTTGGTGGATTCTTTAATCAAAAGTACCTCACAGTAACACATGCCATGGGTGGTGCCAGCTGCAAATGTCATGCAAATCAAACTGTATCCATCCAATTTGTATTTGGTCATTGTAATTCTATGTAAGGCCTAAGACCTATCCAGCACATGTGATCTAGTGCAGGGTTTTTCAAACTTTTTCATGTTCTGGACCATCACATTGACTTTCATTAAGCCGTGGACCCCCATTTGCCTTTGGGACACTGTTATGAAAAGATATTTTGGCTTGTGTTAAGTATTACGTTGTTTAGATGTCATACTTGAACATTGATAAATACATTCAAAATGGGGAGATCAAAACATGTTAAATCCCTACGGCACATTTTTGTGTCATGAAGGAATTTCTGTTGAATAAGATTGTAGTGAATATACACATATATGTAAATTACACATTGCATATATACACATTTCTGTGTTCATCTTAATTATGTTTTTCATGCAGTCTTATGCATGAAATGTTTTATGCTACAATGCACTTTTGATATGTTTGTTTTGCTGTGGAGGAAACACTGAACATTTTGTTCTGTTTTGTTTGCATGAGTGTTACCTGTGTCAGCACCGGGCCTCTTCATGAGGCTTTGAATGGCATTTATATTTTTTATTGCAATTTTAATGGGACCAGGGACTACTGTTGAAAACTAGTTGGCTCGCTAATGCTGGCACACTTACAGAAGACAATGGCTTACGTGAGGCCTTTCTCAGAATAACTTGGTATGTGTGTGTGTGTGTGTGTGTGTGTGTGGCTGTGGCTGTGTGTGTGTGTATGAACTTGCTCACCATAGCAGGAGTTTAAATCATTGCTGATGTCAGAAGGGACACGCTCCATGCCACCCAGCATCATTATCAGCACTTCCTGGTGCCAAAGGGGAGGCATTAAATCCTCTCCACCACCCTGGCGATTGAGACTGCCACTGTCATTAACCTGAGGTGACGTCGGTGCAGGCCACTCAGCCTGTTAGCCGCGATCCCCACTGACATCTACACACTGCTAACCTGCCAGCAACAGAGATGTATGTCTGTGTAATGCTTACGTCTGAAACCAGCCTGTTCCTGTCACTGCCACCTCTCTGCCAAAATTTTGCTCTATTCCTGAGCGAAAACCGGTATAAGCCAGACCCTATAGGAGTCACTCTGAGCTGCAGTTGATGGTCTCGGTGAAGAAGGGGAAGTTGCGGGTAGCGTGTTAGAGTTTGTAATGGCATTTTTCACATATGGGACACGTGAGAACGATTCAGATGGACAAGATCAGGGAAGTCACAGCAGCTCTGCTCTGCTCAGCTCCGTGCTTCTGATCCTGCTGAATGGCTTCAAAACCACTGGGCAGCAATGTTGTTGAGGCACCGCGCTTATCTGATCGCTTTAAGTGATCTAGGAATTAAAATGTGCCGCATTATTCTACTGTAATTCATATTTAATACGAGGGTCTGTTAAATATCTAAAATGTGAATTGTCAAATGTTTTTCATTCTGAACTGAGAAATCTGTCAGTTTACAAATGTTACATCTACCCATACAAGTAATTGCTTGCATTAACACTGCAACACTTAGTATGAATCATAGTTGATCATTTTAGTTATCTCAAGGTCTCTGTTAGCAAAATAGCAACAGGATACCAGTTGGATTTTCAAAATATTGAGCAATAAACATCAGAAACTTTTTATTTTCTACCCCTATAAAGGTATATGCAGTGTTTTGGACTGAAATGCCCCTTATAAATTTTTCAAAAATCTCAGTAGTCCTATACTTGATGTCACCTCTGTATCCTCACAGCAAGATGCAAAATTCAGGTCTCCATGTGTTCGTTCCATAATCCCATCATTCCTGTGTTGTAGTTATCCTGCTGGCCTGTGTGCTCTCCTCAGTGAGACATTTCCTTCTCTGTCATGAATTCCAGTGAGAAAAAAACCCAAAACAAAACAAGAAGAAAAACAATCGGCAGCACGCTCTGGTCAATGTGAGGATGGCGACACCCTGTTTAACGACGGCGTGTACTTTGTGCTGTAAGCGTAACACGTGATTTACAGTACAGTGGATTTATTTTAAGGGATCCGACTGCCTTCTTGGGTATGATGAAGTGGCAGTGCAGGGATATAGGAAGTTGGCCAGTCTCTGGAGGCTTTGACCAGACATGTTTTTCTCTTTCTTTAGCCCACAATTAGAAACGATAGTCTCCCACTCCTACGATGGCTCCCTCTCCTCAGCAGAGATATATTTATCTGAGGATAATTGGCCATTAAATCCTCACTTGACAACTGTGAAAATGCCACCCCAAGAGTAATCTGGCTGCCAGAAAATGACAACGGTTGGCAGAGCTGTCGACTGCTGGGAGCCACATCAGGAGTGGATGGATCTATTCCACACACACACACACACACACACACACACACAAGCATACTCGCTCACACACACACATATGCACACATACACACCACACCGAACAGAGTTGGCTGTCCTAATCACATTTCGTCCTGTTCACAGGCTTGTGATTTTTTTTTTTTTTTTTTTTTTTTTTTTTTTTTGAAGGAAACCCCTCATTATGATCCTTATTAAAAGACAGGTCTCAGCGTTGGGATATAACAGCTTTCCTTTAAACCCCTCTGTCACTAAAGAGAAATGCAGTTTTTAGCTTTATTTATTTTCATTAACTTTACAAGCTCCTCACTTTGATCACTTTATCAGGCTACTCTATATTCAATTACGGATGTCGGAGTTCTTTGAGCGCCCTTATGTAAAATTGGATTCTTCTTAGCCTCGCGTCTGTCTGACTTGAGCTGATCCTTATCGTACAGTTCAAAGTATCTGAGCTTACCAGCTTTTCGAGGCTGTCGAAAGCCCAGCCAAGGCGAATCAAAAGACAAGCGTTTCGCTATAAATTTCTGTCCTTTTCGTCCATCCAAGTGCCTTGGCTGTCGCTCAAGCTGCTAACACGAATCAGACCGAGCAGATAACTGTAATTATTCTCAAAAGATGGAGAAAAGACCAGATCTTTGATACTGTTTCAAACATTAGCCATTGCTTGCCCCCTGGGTGAAAATTTTCCTGTATCTGTATCTCTCTTTTTCTTTTTTGCTCCTCATTCAAATCTGTACCAGACTTTTTAACATAATTTGTATTGTTGGCTTTATTACTAAATAATGTTTTAACAGAAGGAGCTGTGGATGGGAACTTGATGGGAAAGGTGCGAACAAAACTGGATCGTGATCAGGGACTTGTGATTTGTTCTTTTGGGAGGAGGTGGTTGGGCTTTGTTGTTATTGACATTTTGGATCGGCGTGCAGCATTTGTGTGTTTTATGGGCTGGCGAGAAACTGCTGACCATGACAGAGTGTTTGCCATCGGAATGTGAACATTCATCTCTCACGGAGGAGGTCTGCTGTGTCTCTTCCCTCATCCCAGCTCTCTTTATCTGGTAAACACGTGTTGGAAATGGAGGCCTGATCGACAGAGTTGTTTGTCGGGGGGAAGTGTAAGGTTTCAGCAGACGGGCACCGGTTCTGTAATATTGGCATAAATTTAAAGCGAGCGAAAAAGTCTGTTCTGTCTGCGTCGGCTGCGATGAATGATTCATCGGAGGGGAATGCGCCTCCACGCCACGGAGCCGCGCTCCTCCCTATCTAGGCCAGAGGCGACTTACACGCTTACAGTGCAGCACCTGTATGTGGAGATGTCAAAGGCTTTCAGACAAAGGTATTCAGGAGAATGGGGAAAGCATGCTATGAGTGTAGCCTGTCTGTTCAAATGTCACTTGTGTTGCAGATCCAGGGGCGACTCAAATCACAACATCCTGCCAGAGCGTGTCTCAGGAAACATCCCATCCAGGAAGCTGAGAGCTTTCTCTAATATTACTCAGATGGTACGGGGCAATGGCTGAAGATGAAAAAATAATAATACTAATAATATGGCGAGCGCTGGGGGAAGAAGAAAGGTGGATTCCACTCTAAAAGCTCCAGACTCTGTTGTTTATTAATTCAAAACAGTGTTTCATTTTCTCAATCCGTGTTATCAAAAATTCCGACATTGTCTTGAGTGCAATCTCATGTCGGAGCGATAATGGGACGGAAAGTACAGGACAGGTGAATAGGAGGAGGCATAAACTATTCACCAGAGAGCATGAGAGAGGCGGAGGAGAGAGGAAGGGAAAACAGTGTTTCTGTATTTATGTACCTCTACCCACCAGTGACAACACCCCAAACAAGACCCACTCTACGTTTTAACAGTTTGTCGAAGGAGCTTTTGTTTGTTCCATTGTTATTTTCTTTCCTCTATTATTTTTTTTCTTACACTCCAGTCCTTTTCTCCAGAGGCTGCCTCCCTGCTCACAAACAACAGCGCTCTCCCAGTCGGCTCTGTTTGATGACCTACATTACATTCTCTTTGCGTGGAGGTACAGCGGGCTTACATGTTGTGTGTGCATAAACTGTGGTGTAAATGACTGGAACAAAAGGGAGGAGCAGCCGTACGGGGACGGAAATGAAAGCGCGCGGCATTGTAGGGGACACGTTGCATCACGAGAGCTCGGCGTCGTCTAAACACCACCGCTGAGGGTTTATGTCATTGATGTTGGGTTGCATGGGTGTAACGTGTGTGTGAACATGTTTGGTGCACGTGTGAATATTTATTACATACGTGCGCGCATCGTGATTTCATCCCTCGCACATGAAACGCAGCTAACACCCCTCTGGGACGTCCTGGCAGCCACTATGACAAGACAGTGATCCGGGGGAAACAACTTGCAGCATTTCAGCGCAAAAACTCCCATTGGGGAGACGGTGGGGTGGGGTGGTCATTGATCTGTCGTCTCGATCCACTGCTGATCTGCAGGCCCGATTCACAGCTAATCAGCCCAAATGAGTTTCATCTGGCTGGATGGCGAGCATTGAGAGCGCGCTTTGATCCTCAAGCAAGACCCAACAACGCGCAGGCCTCCAGCGCACCACATCATGGTAAAATCATGTACTCACTTCTGTGTACAGTTTACTCAACAACCCCAGCCGGCCTCTTGCACCAAAACCACATATGTTCGGCATGGATGGAGAATCAACTCCATGATGTTTGTCCAACAACAGCCCCTTTGATTCCTCTCTTTCCAGGCGCAGGCAGTCTCACCATCTGAAAGCCATGTCTTCTCCGTGTCACAGCTACGCACCGACTCAGAGTGCACCCATGGCACTGTGTTAACTTGTGTAATGTGTCATGTGAACGTCTGTTCGTTTGGAAGTGAAACCACGCTTCTGAAAGAGCCGTCACACAAATTAAGCCCCCTCGTTCTCCCCCTCCAAAAACTAAAAGTTTGGTGTTATCCCTGAGAGCGGCACTAAAGCAGAGAGCCAGTTAAGCCCCATTAGGAGCCTGTGCGCTGTGACGATCTCATTGGAAGTGCTGGATGAAAATTGCCCGGATTAATGTGTTAATCCACCTCTTTAAAATGCTAATGTCCATTTTATGCCCATTAAATCTCAGTGTGCGTTTTCTTTGATGCGTGCAATTTCTATCAATTAAACACAGAGGAGTGAAACAGGCAGGAGGGAGATTAGTTTCCTTGCTTCAAGCATGAATTTCTCCTTTTGGTTTCATATTTATCTTGAATGGGGAGAGGGGGAGGTTGTTTGGAATGGGTCTGTGAAATATAGAAGGAGCAATGTGGTGATATGAAGAATTCTTGGAGCCCTGCGTGCCTTTCACAGAGCGTATAACAAACCCTCAAACATCCACTGGCAAGACTGAATGTGTAAACATAATGCAATAGTAGCTTTTCATTTCAATATTGTATATATCTATATATACAGATGAATAAATAAAAAAAGACAATCTGGTTTTATAAAAAAACAACTCTGCATTCATCTTCATTCACTCATCCTTATTTCTCTTTAACTTGAACTTCTCTCTCATCTAATGTTGCTTATTTTGTTTGCATAATATTGGCTGCTTGTAATCTTGGCAATACAGGAACTGAAGCTGATTCTACAGTTGCAATAATCTGTAGCTCTGTACATGTCATTTGCCCTGTATGATATTGGTGTTTGTATGTGTGTGTGTGTGTGTGTGTGTGTGTGTGTTTATGAACTTGGATGTTCTGTTTTTGAGATTGGCTTTAATGTTGACTTCTGCAGATTTGATTTCAAGCGAATTTCCCCAGTACATCATGATATTTTATATAATTTTAAAATGTGCTCATGCTCTTATTGTGATAACAATACTATGCAATTTTGAAACAAGTGTGTTTCACCCAGAAGCAAACAGAGCTGCTATCACATAGAGACTAAATAAATACATGCTGATGTTATTGTGCGAAAATTCATTCTATTCCTCTGTGACTTTCATTTACATTTACATTTTAGACATTTAGTAAACACTCTTATCCACTGCAGCTTACAGTGAGTGCAGCAGTAGAATAAGCTTCAATTCTTAGATCACTGGTTATGAAAGTGGGGTTCAGGGACCCCCGGGGGTCTTGACGGGCTTCCGAGCAGTCCTCTGCTAAATGAGGAATTGTTTGATTTCACTAGAAATTGTTACAATATAAAATAATGTATGAATTATTATTCTAACATTATGTTTTAATCTTACCACTTTGAATGCACTTGTAAGAGTAAACAATGTAATACAATCCAAAATATCTTTTCATGTCAGGGTCCCTAGGGCAAAATCATCACAAATGGGGGTCCATGGCTTCATGAAAGTCAACTTCTAGGTCTGTAACATGAAAAGGTTTTAAAACCTGTCTTTGATCACCAAGCAAGCAACCAATTGTAAGGAGTGCAAGAGTGAGAGCCATGTTGCCCTGACAATATTCCTCTGACCATGATTATGCAAGACAGAAGTGCTGGGAAATAAATGGAGGTAGGAGGGATTTTTTTTTTTTTTTTTTTTGCGG
>OMKZ01009842.1:1367-11641 GCA_900302535.1 Neoniphon sammara | reverse complement strand
TCAAGGGGGAAAAAAACATATTTACATTCACATCTCTAATTTGGAAAAAATAAAAAACCCTTCATATTTCTTCTTTAGCTCATGTAACTTAAAAGTTGTGACAAACTCTTAGTAGTTTTCAAGGCCTGGGATAAATAGAATTTGCAAAAGCTTTTTTTGTGGTTTGTTGCATCCTAATTATGGAGCAGTTGGATGGGGTTTGTTACAAAGGACAATACAGCAAGTGTTAGAAAAATTTGACAATCACAGTCAAGTATTTGGGAGTCAATTTGATAGACATTTCTGTGACTGACCACTCAACCTTAACCACCTGATCTGTCCTGCTGTGGCGTAACACCCACCCATCTGGTGCCTCAAATAGGTTAACCCCTTCATCATCCCTGCCGGTCCCATCGGTGGGTTTGTTATTACAAATGCATGCTGCACGGCTGAGCTTTGTTCAAACCCACAGACCTTTATTTCAAATTATAGTGGGGATCCCAATGTTTCCAAAGTTACCAAACATGTACTGCAGAATTACAGGGAAATGTGTATAAAATGATCAAAAGACATCTAGATATTTTCTATTTGATGTAATGCTGCAACCATAAAACAATGTCATCTTGGGTTTGAATATTTCACTCAATCTAAGTGTGATGTAGTTTCAATGAAGCACTACAACCAGCAGATACAGAATATGTATTAGACATTGTCCTACAATATGGAAAAAATGTCTTTTCTAACTTTAAATCAACTTGAGAGGAAATTTAAGGAAAAATCAGAGTTCAAGGGATTACCTTATTTTCCCTCAAATGTCCCCTTAATTGGCTTCAAAGTTAGAGAAAAGCATTTTTTTTCCACATGATACAACAACGTCACATCCATGTTGTGTATCTGCTGGTTGCAACACTTCACTGAAGCTACATCACAATTAAATTGAGTGAAATATTCAAACCCAAGATGCCTTTGTTTTATGGCTTCAGCTTTACATCAAATAGAAAATGTCGAGACGCCTTGTGCAGCATTTTATACATATTTTCCTGTAATTCAGCAGGACATATATAGTATCTTTGAAAACCCTGAGATATTCACTAGAATTTAAAATAAAGTTTTGTGGGTTTGAACAAAGCTTGGCTGTGCAGCAATGATGAATCCACTGATGGGACCAGCAGGTAGTAAGGGATTAAAAGCAAAAAAGTATTTCCAACTCCTATTAAACCCAGGTTAAGAGCTTTCCCATTTCTCTTTCAGTGGCCATGTACTCTTTTTGCTGTAACCTTTGGTAACACCTTCAGGACATTAACTGACAAAATACTACATCAGGAACAGGCAATTAACGATTAAAAAAAAGACAACAAATCAGTCTTTCAATGTCCCTACATATCATCATATAGGCATATTATATATTTGTAGATTCACTGTTCCACAGTCAATGTGTGGGTCGGCTGTCATTTTGGGAGGAAAAGAAAGTGACAATCAGTATTTCTCTTCTCCGTTAAAACACTGTTCTCGGTAAAGAGTAACTGTTCAAAAACTACCATTTCTGACATTGTGATAATACTGTAGATCGGCTACACTGAGCCCTACCTTACACTGCTGCAATAATTACTGTAAAAGGAAAATGACTCTGTTTCTTGGCTAATGAGAATAAAATGGGATACATTAGCGGATTTCCAATTAACGCTTCAAGTTAATTCAACTCTTGAATAAAACAAATCCACACGACTCGATCCCCTGCATCCCCAAAAAGTCACACTGTAATCTTCGCTCTGCTGGTGTAATTAATCAATTTTTAACACTCTCAAAACAAGAACCAAAGAAACAAAATACAGACACACACACTGTCACAGCTGCCCACACACCCTAACACTGTTCAAATACAAAAAAAAAAAAAAAAAAAAAAAAAAGAACCCGTGTGAGGCGGGAAACACAACAGACGAAACCTTTGAACTCATCCAGAACACAGTGAGGATTTTGGACTGCGGGACTGTCACACTGTTACATCATGTTCAGTTCTGTCAGACACACAGAAGCTGTCTGTCTGTTTGAGATGAGGATCCAAAACACAGTGATGTACAAGCAGCCAGTTTGAGTGACCAGGCGTCTTCACAGAGAGAGAGGGAGAGAGAGAGGTGGAAGAGAGGGTGGGGGACATGCTAGTAACCGATATTTACATAGAAAAGACCCGCTATGAGGGGGAAGTTCGTTTAAAAGACAGCGTGCCTGATGGTGGCCTGTGGTCCGAGGGGTCGGATCAGTGTGCAGCGCTCCGTTGACCGTGCTGCTGGATGTGCATGCAGTTAGCGATGATGTCCTGTCCTCACAGTCCTGACCCAAAACGAAACAAATACGCAGTGGACGCACAAATATCTACCTTACATACACACACACATCGCTGCCGTTGTTGCGTGAGAACCTGGTATCTCCAGTTTTGGGGATTTTCATGTAATTGAGACAACTGTCTAAGGCTTAAAGTCAAAATGACGTGATAAAATGACTTTGCGTGACAGAAAAGTCACCTATCTAAAATTAAATGCCATCACAAAATTTTGATTTTTTTTGTATTTTTATATGAAAATCCCATCTTGTAAACTAGTGTATCTTTAAATGGGATGTCATGCTGAACCAGTAAGCATGCACAAAAATTTCAACCAGTAAAAACATCACATTTTTGAACATCACACCTCCCCTGTAAAATAATACTGCCTTTCTCTCCCTAACTGATCACCTATTGGTTTACACTTTTGGAAAGATGCCTCTGTGTTAAGCCCCGCCCCAACATCCTGTTTAGACAGGAAATGCATCAAATTAAGGAAGCAAGAGGCTCTCATTGTCACTTTAAACCTATTGGCTAAACTCAAAAATGCATTGTAGTCAATAAAAAATAAAACTCTCTCCTCTGACATTTTTGGGATACAAGGTTTTCACCTGACGGCAAAGATATGCATACACACACATCCATCCGAAACACACACAGCTCTGAATTCAGATGCAGAGGGTGGAGGAAGGCTTTGCTTAGGTGTTGCGGACAGCTAAGGCCTGTTCGAGCTCCTGTCTCCTCTGCTGGATCTGTTGGGGCAGATGAGAAGGAAAGACATAAATACATAATCTGAGCGTGGATCCAGAGCTACAGCATGTGTTTGGGTATTCACCATAGTTAGCTCCTCACCTTGCAGTAGAAGTAGCGGCTGACGGCCTCCTGGGACCAGGGCTCGTGGTAAAACTCCGCCCTCCTCTCCTCTTCAGGGTTCCCCACCACGTCTGTCATTAACTGTACCCAACGAGGAAAACACAATCTTTTTAATACCGCATTTGACAAATCATCGTGTTCGCGTGACGTTCTGGCTGAGTACATTCATGCAGCTTTTTTCTACATGATTTCTTTTTCAGCAGTGGGGGAAAATAATGAGGGCAGGGGAGGAATTAGAGGCTAATACTCAGGACTGGCTCAGCCTGAAAACAATGAAAGACCAGAGATTTTGTGCAGCACAGAAATCGCTTGCTTAATAAACTGTCTGAGGCACTTCACCCTCTGCAAAACATTGCAGCCTCTTGCAACATTGAACCCGCAGTAATCCATATTGCAATCTTGAAGTTTTGATTAACTGCGCAGCCCTAATTGCAATATTTGATAACGCTATGGAAAGACAGGCATGTGTTCTGCTGCTGTATAAATATTAACGTCAAACCTTTAGGTCTCGGCTCTGGGATTTGAGCCAATCCTGGATGTAGCCCTTGGGATCTCTGGAGAAACTGAGCATGAAGTCCCTCTGGATCTTCAGCTGGTTGATGGACTCGATGGTCTCATGGATCTGAAAGAGAAATAGTCTCATGCATCAAGAAATGTCATGCAGCTCAGTGTTTCCTTTACATTCCTTTAGCTTATCACAGAAATATCCAATAATTACAGCTGATTTGTCCATATATTATGATATAAATATCCAAAATAAGACCCTAAAACTCGTTGTATAACTGATCCTGGAGCAAAACTGGCTCTTGGAGCAAAAACTAATCCCACCCCTCACATATAAAAATAACAAATAATTCTACAGGAAATTCTTTATGGATGTAAACTGTGGGAAAAGCAATGGAAAAAAGGCTGTGAGGGTGAACTTTGGGATAGAGAGGCCGTCTCCTGACCAGATGACTGTGGGAGACACAAACTTACTGCCAGCTCTCTTAGTTCCTCTGGTTAAGAGCATCAACTTAAAACCTAAAACATCTCTGTAAAAGCATAAATCTCTGTCAAACTCCAGCTCCCAAATCTGAAGCAGTAGCGGGGGGCTGGCGGGGGGGCAAACAAACTGTTGTAGTAAAAGTAGCTCATACAAATATAACCAGGAAACTGTCTGTTCCCACAGGGCAGCGTAATTAACACCTCAGTGTGACTTGTGGTATCAAAGGGAAAGTGGAATCGGTCCAGACTGTCTCCACTGGGGCGCTGGTGCTCTCACCTTGTTGTCGAGGGAGGCGATTTCCTGCTGGTTGGCGGTGGACAGGAGGAAGCTGCTCATCTGGCTCTTCAGGGGGTCCTCCACCTCCACGTCGATGTCGTAGCACGCCGTCTTCTTCTGGTCATTGGGGTCCACGCTGACAGAAGGGGGCAAGAACAGAAATTAGCAAAAGAAAAAAAGACTTGGTTACTAATGTGTGCAGTGAAACAAAGCTATGAAAATATTAGGGCTGGCTGATATGGACAAAATCAAATATCAGGATACTTTTGACTGAATACCTCGATATTGATATTGTGACAATATTGCAGACGTGACTATTGGTGCTTTCATAAACATTTACACATTATTACACATTATTAATTTGGATATGATGACCAAGCAGGTAGAGGCAAACAACAGAACAGTAAAATAAGTTCAGAAAATTCTAGTCTCATATCATGATATCAATATAATATTGATATATTGCACAGCCCTAGAAAATACAATGTATAACGTCAATTAAGTTACATTAAAATTATGTACAGATACCAAGTGAGAGTGTGTTCAAGCAAATTACAGAAGCTGATAAATCCTCGAGAGCTCATCTCTCTTGGTGCTCAATAAATTTCTGAAACTTTTTGCTCAACTTCATGTTTTATGTTTCTAAAGTGAATTATAACTGTCCTGCATTGTGAAATTATGTTAAAAATTCACAGAGCACTCTTTAACTGGATTTGCACACATGATGAGGAAAAATGTATATTTTGATGCCCACTTGATATAATTTGCGGTGCAGTAGCTGTAGATTTGATTTCTATTTTTTGTGTGATGATAAATTTAAGAAGATAAAAAATCAAGGAGTGCATCAGGACTAAATCATCTAAATCTTAGAGAAAATGTTTTCTAGCTCCTTGGATCAGACACAAACAAATGTTTGAGGACATAAAATGTTACAGCTATTAAAAGTGAATTTCTTAGCCAGAAAGACATAAAGAATAATAAGAAACCATGTAACATACATGTACATGTTTATTTTGGTGCAGGGACATATGGATAACTAATACTGCGACATACCAATACATATGGCAAGGGAGCAAGATGACGTCGCATTCAGTGCAATGGAGCATGTGCAAAACATGCAGCGTCTACAGGACTACACAAACTATTCTACATATAATATGAATACCTGATAACATGGTTAATGACGATGGGGTCGGGGGGCAAGAGGAGGTTGGTGAGGCGCTGGGGGATCTCAGAGAACTTCAGCCGAGGACAGTCAAAAATCTGCATAGGGAGGTGAAGTAATGTCCAAAATATAAACTTTTTTTAGAGGGAAGACACTGTATAATGCAAAAAAGACAACAGCCTTCAAATACACTCCTTTTACAGCATTTATAGGCTTTTTAGGCACAAAAAATCAAAACTAAACATACAAGCAGACCACTTAAGTCCTTCAGAAATCAGACTCAAATCTGAGGTACATTTCACTATACTGATTAAAAAAATCTTATTGCTCCTTTTTTATTTTGCAATTGTGTTATGAAATTTTCTATATGGGGACTTCCCCTTCTCCACACAACATCTTTTCTGGTGCTTAATTTTTTTTACAAATCTAGCATGGTGGCAAAAATTTGATGCTTCAGTTTAGGTTTGACTAAAATGACTTTGTCTAACATGCAGCTTGAATCGTAGAAGAATAGACTGTTTAGGAGGTAGTTTTTAGCCTCTAGGAATTTGGAAATTATAGTGGTTGATACTACAATTTTGATATTTTTTTCTGATTATTTGTGCAGCCCTGCTCAAAAGCTATTATGAGCAACCCTGACACTGTTATCTAAGCCTGTGAAACAGCCTGCATGCAGCACATGGATCATCCCCATCCCCTACCTGCTGGAAGTACTTGTCACAGTTGATGTACTCCTTGTCATGGGAGTCCTGCAGCTTGTTGGTCTTGACGTACTGCCAGAGGGCCTGGATGATGCAGGAGCGGGTCTGAGTGTGGATGCCAAGCAGGCGAGCCAGGCGAGGGTCCAGTTTGAACTGGGGCGGCTGTGGAGAGGATATAATCGCATTACAATGACTGTAACAACAGCCCACCTTGGTGCATTTGCATTTTCTGGGTCACATCATACAACGGCATCCTTATCATATTTCACCAGCTTGGGGATGGATTTCAACTTGAAAATGGAGTCTTATACCATGAGGGTCCAAAAGTCTGCAGGTTTTCATTCCAACCAAGCGCCACAGCAGCTGATTTCATGGATTAGCTCCTGCTCTCTGGTTGAAGGTGTGCTAATCAGTGAAATTAGCTGCTGTAGGGTTTGGTTGGGATGAAAGTCTGCAGACTCTCGGGCCTCCATGGCACATTGTTGATAACCGCCGCTGCAGACTCAGAGCTGCATGGATGAAAGGGCCTATTTCCAGACAGTGGAGATGTGCTGTGACTTGGCGCCCTCACCTGGTAGTCCAGCATCAGCAGCAGAGTGCAGCGAACGCTCACATCGCCCGGCCTCTTCACCTGGAAGCCGTCTGTCTCCTGGGTGGTGGGCGTGCGGTGCCACTGATAAAGCACACAAAACACCACACATTGGCTACACACTCCCAAACATAGCCTGATATTCAGACTGAATGACCATTTATTTTGTTTCACACCTCATTATGTGTTTATTTTACACTTTATTACTCTGAATGGAAAATTAATTCCCGAGTAGGCAGGACGAGTAATTCAGAGGCTGCACTGCAAAAAACAAGTCATTTAGTCTCATATTCAGTCTTGATATCTTGTTGTGGGAAAACCAGTGGGATGAGATAATCCCACTTGTTTCCAATGCTTGATTCAGGAATTATTCTGGCAACAAGTACAAGTGTGGGATTATCTTATGCCAATAGCAGATTTTTTCCCTTGTTTGAAGAAAAACAAGATTTCAGGACTGAATACGACTTGGTAAGATGGAGATTTTTTTTTGCATTTTTGCAGCTGCAAACTGACAAGATCAGGAGATTTGACACAATTCGCAAATATTCCCACCAATGCAAAGAAGACAAAAGCATGTGGACACTCTCGCTGCTCGCAGGCTCACTCTTGACCTATATAATCAGTGGTTTTGTGAGAGGTGAAATCGCTTAAAAGGAAAACTGGCCATGCGTAGTGTGCTAAGGAACCAAGATAGCATGAGGCTGACCACATGGCCGTTTAAACTGAAAGTTATCGCATTCAGAATCACACAATCAACAAGAGACTTGGAGCAAAAACAGCAAATTGAGAGAGTGTATCAGCCTGGCCAAATACAACTGTTAGCATTAGGTTCTGTGTTTTTTTGGCTTTCTCTTTAGAGGCAGTGTTATTTGCATCTCTATTTTATCTTAAGTGGTCAGCGGCTGAAAAGAAAATCACTTCAAACATCACCTGCAGTACAAGGGATTGTGGCAACTTAGTATGCAACACAGAAGGAAACTTTCCTACACCAATGACTGACTCAGAACAGATAAGTATTGATTGAACCTCAAGGTAGAAAAAATATTCTTTTGATGGAAAATCATTCAAAGCAAAGCAATTGAGTGCCGTGCTAAAATACCCTCTTAAAAGAAGAAACCTTGAGAAGTCCTAATTCTCACTCTAAAACTCCTAAAGTGGCTCTTTCGAAGCCAACACATTTTGTGAAATTACAAAGTGAAGGGCAGCTAATGGTTGTTGTTCATGTGCGAATAACTTGTGTGAAAACTTGTTTCCTCCAGCTCTCACTCTTGCATGGAACAGCAACCTTTCAATGTTATGAGGGACAATTAAGAAAAACCTTCCTTTCTATTGTTATAAAAGATCAATACATTAAAAAACAGAGTTAGCAGTCCATTAACTTTTAGACATTCTTCTTTTTTTTAATTCTTTATTTAGACAGTCTAGGGGAGACGTTGGACAGAAAACTGGTGGTATTTGATCACCAGCCAGTTGGGGTACAAAAATATTAAATCAACTTCATCCCCTACTTGTCAAAAGGTCCCGCACAGTCGACTTTATGATGAATCTGGCTCTGCCTCTGATGGCTTAATAGTCCTGAGAAGTTTGTTTTTTTCATGAGTAAACTGACCCTGACTGCATGGCTGATAAGTCCGATTTCCTATGCCGATTTGTGCAGCATGTAAAAGCTGGTTATTTTTAATAGATATGAAGGGGAACAAAAGCGTTTTTCTACTTACTGAACAGCAGGCAAGTTATTCAGGTATGAATGTTATCCAAATTGGCTAAACATTTCCAAAAATACCACATAAAAATCATTGTTGCTGCATGCCAACCATCTGGACTTACTAAAGCACACCAGTAGCAACAGTAGTGAAGAGCAAGGCAAGCGTAGCCAGGCTGAGAGGGTAGTAATCACACAAAATGACTACATTTGAAGGATTTCGGTCCAAAAAGCTATTCATCCACTTCGGATTTTTTTTTCTACCTGAAATTCATTCAGTGATACTTCAAAAACATTAATGATTACACCTCAAAAGCATCACTAAAATACCTGGAACCATTTTGTGAGAGTAGGCTGTTCACATGGTGGACATATCATTAGGAAATGAACCTCTTCATTAGTGCAGAGGGTGGAGTGCTGGTTGGTGGTGTTGGTGTTTGGCTGGCGGCACTAACCTCGACCAAGTGGTTGTCAGGGCCGTACAGGTCTTTATCCAGCTCAATGACCAGGCTCTTGAAAAACGAAGAGAACTTCCTCTTCTGCTTCCCAGGCTGAGGAATGAATGGAGAAAGGTGGTCAATTCATTTCCAGTATCAAACACACACAGGTGCACCCACACACACACACACACATGCAAGAAACGTGCAAACACTTGTCGCCATTTCTTGGGCTGCAGTGACGTTACTTATCAAGAAACCGCAGAAGACAAAATGAGATCAGAAACAATTTGAGAGACAAGCCATTCTCAGGGTCCACTTCCTCTTCCTCAGAGCTCGACCAGAAATATTTGTGGTTTGTGAAACCTAAATGTTTCCAACCACTGTGAAATGACGGCCTTGCCCTGGACTACTGAGAACATCAGAGCATTTGAAGAGAGGCTTTCAGCGCAAAACAAATGTAAGATCACTGCGCTTTTCATGTCGCATCTATAATCTCTTTAAAGAGTCTTCAAAACATCGATCATTCATTTACATTTTAAGGCAAACCGATACTTTTCTGTCTGAAGTGGTTTGAGCTTAGCTGTTTGTTGGGACTATACGTCATTACTGTGCATGACTGCGGGCCAGAAATGTGCCAGAGCAGCTCCTGGATGAGAGAGCGGCACACTTTCATATTAAATGAGAAGATTAAGATCTTAGTTATTTTTTAGGAGACAGCCATCCATTTGACAAACACCACATTTGCCAGGATGAGATCGCAAAATAACACGTCCTACAGTGGCTATGGCATTTATATAACGGAAAAAATGTTATTTCATGCAATTATTATTATATATGAGCATGATTTATGAATTCTGTTAATTACTCCTTTATAACACAGGTGCAAAAATAACAATAAATTGTGCACTGTAGGAATAATAGTGTATTTCAGATTAAGAAAACTCACGTCATCCAGCAACTTCCCCTCCACCCGCAGTTCCCATGATGCAATGCTGCCATCGGAGTCGTCGGCGTCAGGCTTGGCAGGATTGAAGGTGTTGGATATATACAGCCTCAGTTTACGTTTTTGCTGCTGACACAAGGACAGAAAAACCACACACACACAGACACAAACACAGACACAGTTAGTTTAAAAGGACCTTACACCATTTTGGTGGTTGTAGGTCCCGTCTAATCTGAGGATCCCAAGGTAAAAGCAAATTAAAAAGGTTTTTTTTTTTTTTTTTTTTTTTTTTTTTGCTTTT